>JAECUM010009704.1:0-96749 GCA_016617855.1 Megalonaias nervosa | reverse complement strand
CCACCCATTCCTGGGTAGCCACCCATTCCAGCTCCAGCTCCACCCATTCCTGCACCACCCATTGGTTGACTCATCGAAGCAGCCATGCCTGCACCACCCACTCCTGGACCAACCATTCCAGCTCCACCCATTCCTTGTCCAAGGAGAGCAGCAATTCCTGGACTACCCATTCCAGCTCCGCCCATTCCTGCACCAGGAAGTCCAGCCATTCCACTGCCTCCCATTCCCAAGCCTCCCGGCAGTCTTGGTGTCCCTCTGCCCATACCACCCATGGCACCAGCGTTAGCCTCCTGCCTTTTACTCTTCCACTCAGCAATATTGGGTTCATCTTCCTTGATAATTGTCAATATAGCCTCCTACAATAAAGAAGTTTTCTTTTGATTAGGCACTCTTTAAGATTCCATTGGAATTCATATCAGTGAACTCTCTTACCTAATCTTAAATGAATTCACTATTTTCATGAGGAACTTATTTTCTTGGACTTTTGTGTTGACTTGGACTTAAACATCCTATAAGCAAAGGCCCATCTGTGAACAGTGTGAAATTTTATTTCCCATCATTGGCATGTCAACCAATTTTAGTACCAACAAAAATGTTAATTTATGCAAATGAAAATAAATAAATTTACATTATTTTCTCAGCATGCACAGTTATCAGAGTAACACCTGCACCAGGGAATTGCCAAAAATGGTGTCTGTGATTTAGAAAGAGGTAATAATCAAAGAAAAATCACTCCTTTACTTGTATGCTACAAATGTATGCAATTGAGGTCACAAACCATGCTTTTGGCTGGATTGCAAAACAACTCTGACCTATGAACTGATGATGTTCTCCATTCATAGGTACCTCAGGTATCAACATTTTGGTTTGGAACTGTTTCTCAGATACTGTTGCCTGCAAAGTCATGTAACTTAGTATCTAAATATATCATGAGACGTAATCTAAACCTTAGTAAAAACTAGGTCACTATGACCAATGTTTCACATTTTAGCAACTTGCATTAATTATTATACTTAGCTCAGTTTCTCGGAATACTGATTCAGCAAATGAAGTACTACACAACTGACAAACAAAGTTTTGAATTCTGACTTTAAGTTCCCTGCCATTGCTGGTTTTCTTGTTACTGAACCATCTTCGCTAACTAAATGGCTTGTAGATGTTTAAACTAACAAGTACAGACATAGTTATTTACTCCAAAATTCACACATAATTGTAACATTACAAACAGCTAATGTGAGATGCTGGTAACAATTAGTAGTTATATCCACAAAAAGGCAATGAAATAAGATGAGTAAATGTAATACAAAGCTACCAAATCATTCAAACAACTTAAGTGCTGTTGTGTAAAATTTTCATGAACTTTCAGTGCTGAGCATGACTCGGGTCTGGACAGGCCCAGTATTCACTGTTGAGTATGACTCGTGTTTGGATAGGCTGCGTATTCACTCTTGAGTATGACTTGGGTCTGGACATGCACAGTATTTGCTCTTGAGTATGACTCAGGTCCGCACATCCACAGTATTAACAAAACCCCTAAACTTGCGTGCTCTCTTGAACTCGATCTTTTAAAATTGTGTGTGTGTGATTTAGATTTTTAACATAGTTTTAACAATTTTTCAGTCATATTGCTATGAGCTTTAACAATTTTTCAGTCATATTGCTATGACGTCTTAAGTGTGGCAGTTCATAGTGATGTCCAACATTGGCGCATCATGCCACAGAGATGTAGCATCATGTCCCACCCAGTCAACATTATCCTGACACCAGGCTGACCAGTCCTAACACTAACATCTTAATGCTAGCACCAAGTGAGGCAGCTGCTAGTACCATTTTTATAAGCCTTTGGTATGACTTGACCAGGGTTTGAACTTACAACATCCTGCATTTGAAGCGGAAACTCTAACCACTTAGGCCACTGGAGAGGTCTATAAAATTGCAGTTTATTTAGTTGATGAATGTTGTTAATATTTAGAGATATTTTCCAACAAAGTAACAAATATTAAGTAATTCAAATGAAATAATATTTGTGCTTAAGTGTGCACTCAAATTTTAGGGTTTTATGAATACTGAGAACAAAGATTTGTAGCCATGAAACTTGTTTCAGCACACAAAAAAAACTTCAAACCCAAGACCTGTAAATCCGAAACTTACTTAATTGCCCTTGAAAATAATGTAATTTTTCTGCTTTATTGAGAAAAAAAATATTACTGTATTTTCTGGCCTCTAAGCTGATTTGGAGTATTTCCTAATGTACAATGACTATATTCCGTTATCAACTGACACATTTGAATAAACAGTTCATTCTTTTATGATATCTATTGTCACAGTTATCACACAGATATGCAGTGTTATTTACATGCTAAATAAATATGCCTAGAACTTTGGCCAGGTATTCCAGCTGACACCTGTTTGTGGACAAGATTTGACAGACAAGGTCAAATTAGTGAAGTCACCAACAGGGAAATGAGCAGAGGTGTATGGTATTATTGGTATACTGCGGTACTTTTTCTGGTGGTGCATACCACAATACTTTTTCACTGTATCAGTACTTCAGTAGTTTCATTCAGTAAGGAATGTAACAACTAAGTAATTTAGATAACAAAATAATTTTTAAAATGATTTTCTTCCCACAAAACAGTTGTATTTGTCACAAACTAATTTGAATATTTCAAATATAATTATATTCATTAGCCTTTATTTACATGTTTGACTTGTGTCATAATGTACGCCAATGGTGTGCCTAAATGAGATGTTGTGAAAGATATTTTGTTCAAATCTATATTTTTGGACAAGTTTCAGATTAAAAAACAAAAATCAGTGTCATGTTTTAGTTATCCTCTAGTGTATATTATGTTAAGGACATGTATTCCTTTGTAAGACTGCAAATCATCCTAAAATTTTCATAATAAGCGCAGTTGTTTTCTGCATAAATTTTACTTGATTTCTATAGTCGACTACATATTTTCTCATTTGCTGAGTCAGTATGTTTTATGTTTACTGACCCTCTCTGATAAATATCTTGCATGGATGTGATGTGATTATGATTTTTAACGTAGCTTTAACAATTTTTCAGTCATATCGCTACGATGTCTGCAGTGTGGCAGTTTATAGTGATGTCTAGCACTGGAGCATCATGCCGCAGACATGTAGCATCATGTCCCACCCAGTCACATTATCCTGACACCAGGCCAACCAGTCCTAACACTAACCTCTTAATGCTGAGCGCCAAGCGAGGCAGCTGTCAGTACCATTTTTGTAAGTCTTTGGTATGACTCGACCTGGGATCGAACCACGACCTCCCGCATCCGAGGCGGATGCTCTAACCACTACGCCACCGGAGCAGTTATCTTACACAGGTAATATCTAGTAAATTGGAGGCTTTGGTATCAACACTTCCTATTTCTATGACCATTCTTTTTAATGTCAGCATACTGTCTTGTACAGGGTGTCAGCTATAGTGTAAGCTTAATCAATTCACTCTAGTTATAGGTTTTATATTAAAACTTATACAAAAATTTACACAGCACAAATTCATCTACTATAACAAACTGACGATTTAATTTCTTTTGGGGGGATTGTGATTTTCTTTTGAGCTGAGGTATTATATTTTCTTTTATCTTAAGATAACTATTTTTTTCTTCAAATAATATAATGAATATGACATGGTATTATTTTGCAATAAATCAGAACAAGATAATTTTCCAGCTATTGACAGACAGAATTTTTCTTTAAAGTAGTGTAAGGCCCCTGTCTCTGGACATTAAATTGTTGGCCCCTAATATAATTGTGGTATACCATGGTACAAATGGAAGCATGTTCATAAATACTGTAATATACTGCAGTACAAAATATTTCAAGGTAACCAGCTCCAGAAATGAGGCTATCCATAAAGAAACAAGAAATGCAAAGAAAATTAACAATAAAGACAGAAAACCTGAAAAGTCACATAAAAGAATAAATTAAACTCATTGAAAATGTACCAGCATTACAATGTAAACAATGGTATCGGCTAATGCTCATTATTTGCATCCAAAGAGAGAGGACATCATTTCTTGTGGTTCTCAATCCATTTGAAATCATAAAACAAGTACATGTACTGTAATTGATGTGGATTAATGATGGAGAGCAAAAGGGTGTTGATATTGCCTGTTACTGGTAGCCAAAGCCAATATCAGGGTTTAAATGGTTATGGTCACTGGCTTGGATTGCTGTCAGAAATCAAAGACCATCAATTACCAGTATATTTGAAGAGATGTTGAAACAACTTGTTAAGAATGAAAATGGACAATGTATTACAATTTACTTTAAACTGAAACGCAATACTATAATTTGGATCATTGATGATCTACAAGTAGACCAGCTCTCTATTCTGAATTTCAACTTTATTATACGCATTTTTTGTAAATATATGACAGTACTGCAAATATATGATAATTATGTGCTTGATTCAAGGTATTTTATAAATATTCATGGAAGATTCGAGTCATTAATGTGGCTTGCATTCCCCTGCAGGATCAATTATATCTGTGAAAAAGGTGTACATGTACCAGTTAATCAGTTGATTGCATCAAATAAAATACTGGTAAATCAAATATCAATAAACCTACGACTAGTGATCAGGAAGAATGAGGAACAGTAAAACAAATGAACAAAGCAAATTCTATCTAAATATTGACATGGTAACTGAACCAAAATTGGTACCATTATGTGACCTGATTTTGGTATTGCTGATTACATCTCCAATCATGGTATTACTAGTACTTAAAATAATTCAATGTATTCCAATCTCAATAATGCATTAACAAAACATACGCCTATCTGAATAATGAATCAACAGATCAGGGTGCAACTGATGTATAATGTATGCCTGTCTGAATAATGCATGACCAGATGAGGTTGCAACTGATGCATAATGTATGCCTGTCTGAATAATGCATTAACAAATGAGGGTGCCACAGATGCATAATGTATCCCTATCTGAATAACGCATTAACAGATAAGCATGCCACTGATGTGTAAGGTAGGCCTGTCTGAATAATGCTTTAACAGATGAGGGTGCCACTGATGTGTAAGGTATGCCTGTCTGAATAATGCTTTAACAGATGAGGGTGCCACTGATGTGTAAGGTATGCCTGTCTGAATAATGCTTTAACAGATGAGGGTGCCACTGATGTATAATGTATGCCTGTCTGAGTAAAGCATTAACAGATGAGGATGCCACTGATGTATAATGTATGCCTATCTGAATAATGCATGAACAGATGAGGTTGCAACTGATGTATAATGTATGTTTGTCTGAACAATGCATTAACAGATGAGGGTGCCACTGATGTATAATGTATGCCTGTCTGAATAATGCATTAACAGATGAGGTTGCAACTGATGTATAATGTATGTTTGTCTGAACAATGCATTAACAGATGAGGATGCCACTGATGTATAATGTATGCCTATCTGAATAATGCATGAACAGATGAGGATGCAACTGATATACAAGGTATGCCTATTTGAATAATGCCTAAACAGATGAGGGTGCCACAGATGTACAATGTATGCTTGTCTGAATAATGCTTTAACAGACGAAGATGCAACTGATGTACAAAGTAGGCCGGTCAGAGTAATGCATTAACAGATGAGGATGCCACTGATGTATGCCTATGTGAATAATGCATTAACAGATGAGGGTGCCACTGATGTACAACATATGCCTATCTGAATGATGCATTTGCAGATGAGGGTGCCAATGATGTATGCCTATCTGAATAATAAATCAACAGATGAGGTTGTAACTGATGTATAATGTATGCCTATCTGAATAATGAATCAACAGATGAGGTTGTAACTGATGTATAATGTATGCCTATCTGAATAATGAATCAACAGATGAGGTTGTAACTATGTATAATGTATGCCTATCTGAATAATGAATCAACAGATGAGGTTGTAACTGACGTATAATGTATGCCTATCTGAATAATGAATCAACAGATGAGGTTGTAACTGATGTATAATGTATGCCTATCTGAATAATGAATCAACAGATGAGGTTGTAACTGATGTATAATGTATGCCTATCTGAATAATGAATCAACAGATGAGGTTGTAACTGATATATAAGGTATGCCTGTCTGAGTAATGCATTAACAGATGAGGATGCAACTGATGTACAATGTAGGCCTGTCTGAGTAATGCATTAACAGATGAGGATGCCACAGATGTGTAATGTATGCCTGTCTGAGTAATGCATTAACAGATGAGGATGCCACAGATGTATAATGTATGCCTGTCTGAATAATGCACTCACAGATGATGGTGCAACTGTAGTACAATGTAGGCCTATCTGAGTAAAGCATTAACAGATGAGGGTGCCACTGATGTATAAGGTATGCCTGTCTGAGTAATGCATTAACAGATGAGGATGCAACTGATGTACAATGTAGGCCTGTCTGAGTAATGCATTAACAGATGAGGATGCCACAGATGTGTAATGTATGCCTGTCTGAATAATGCATTAACAGATGAGGGTGCCACTGATATATAATGTAGGCCTGTCTAAACTGGAAGTGTGTTGTTAAGCCTGGTCACAAACAAGTCCACCAGGCACTTTCCCCACAGTGAGAAAAGGGACTCCATTATGAAGTGTCGAAGAGTCCATTGTATGAGAACCATTTTGCCTGATCTGGACAGACTGTCTGCTAAAATGTTCTTCTTCCCCAGAATGTGGCAAATTCAGAGGGTATATTCTTCAAAGTGGCTCAGCGATGAAGGTTTCAAACCTCCACGCAAAGAGAAGAGGCATTTGTGCCTCCTTGGTATCGGAAATAGCTATGACAGGCATGTTGTCAGAGGAGACCATTGACTGCCTTACAATGGTGATGCATCATTGGAGTGCTAGAAATATGGCTTTCATTTCTAAGTTGTTGATGTATAAAATTGATTTTCCCAAAGTCCAATGATCCTGGAGAACTATGCCTTCCAGCTGTAAATGAGTACTCCAACCAGAATCAGAACGTGTTAGCAAACAGACAGGAATGAGGATCAGGTGCATGCATGGGGACCCCAGTCAGGAATCTGTCCTGATTCATCCACCAGTGCAAATATTGATAAAGTCTGGTCCTAGTGGAATCAGAGCTGATAGAGAATATGAAGACATCTCAAAGGAAACAGATCCACAGTGGCTTTCAAGGCTCTCAATAAGGATAGGTAAAGGTGAGCAGACAATGAAGTTTGCACTCATAGTGTCTCTTGAAGTGCCAGGACTTGATCTATACAATCCTGTGGAACCTGAACTAAGTTCTGGCTTGGGAGGAAATTCACCCCCACGTAAATGAAGTCCTGAGATGGAATGAGTTATGACTTCTTCAGATTGCATTAACTGAGTTAATGTGGACCAAGAATGGAACAGATCCTGATTGAAAGACTGAACTTGAACATTGTTGATTAGCCAGCCATCAAAATACTGGATAATCAGGGTTCCCAGTAGTCAGAGATAGGATGCTACAACTCCCATAACTTGGGTGAAGACTCTGGGTGCAGAAATGATTTCGAATGGCAGAACCTGGAACTGGAAGACTTCATGGACAAGCAAAACTGGAGGTATTTCTCATGTGGAGGAAAATCAGGTTGTATGCCTGACTGAATAATACATCAACTGATGAGGACACCACTGATGTGTGCCTATGTGAATAATACATTAACAGATGTGGGTGTCACTGATGTATAATGTATGCCTGTCTGAATAATGCATCATCAGATGAGGATGCCACTGATTTATGATGTAAGCCTGCCTGATTAATTGCCAAAATTAAATATTGCTAATAAGCTAAAATTAAAGATTTTTGACATTTTAATAATGCTAAAATATAATGCTTTGCGGTAGGTAAACAAATCAGTCAACCTGATGACTGGGACCCCTGTAAAATTTAAATCAGCCCATGCTATATTCTAAGTGAATTACCCATCTGGCTTGTTTCAAAATGATGTATTAGCTAAAGTTGCCTGAGGAAATCTTGATTGCACTTATGAAGTGAGACATTTTCATTTTGAAATTCTTGAAAGACACTGGTAAATTATCAATATTCAACCCAATGCTAGGACTACATTTGTAGGTCTCTTATGAAGATCATCTGCTTATCACAAACTATTAACTGTCTGCACAAAGCATGGTATGTGACACATGAATGGGAAAAAATATTATTTGTTTTCCATATTTATAACAAATAAGCTGTTGCTTGCTCATTCTTATGGAGTAATGCATTACTGGTTAAATATATTGAGCAGTACCTATGCAGTTGTTTGACAATGAATCTAAGCAAGGGGATTAGTGACTTATATAAGAAACCAAGACAGTGATGTAGACCTTAAAGAAACAGAGATAGTTACACTGTACTTTAATTCATTAATTTCAAGAGTAGTTTGTTTCTGTTTCCACTGAAATAAAGAGTGGGTGTTTTCTGTAATTGTGATGCATCCACTGCCTCCCTGTGACATGAACTAACTATAAAACTTGAAACTATTCTCTTTACTGATTGAAATAAAAAAAATTACTTAAGGCCCTCTGACTTCATTTGTTTTCAGCATTGAATAACTGTAATTGAATTAATTGGCAAATGTAGCAAAGATTTTCATTGGTCAGAAGGTAACCATGTGATCAAGCCAAGCTGCCTTTATTTCTGTATAAATTGTATGGAGAACTACCTTATACAAACTTCTATAGAGTCATGTGTAAAGAAACTAATGTAAACTCTGAAACAGAAGGCATGCACAATACATGCTTTTAAAAAAAATGTGGGTTTATATCATATTCTGAAAATTGAATAAACTGATTTTGACAGAACCGAATAACATGTATACTTTTTTCTGAAAATAAATCATTCTTTCTTTGACTAGATTGGATCTAAATCTAGAGAATAAAATGTTACATTTATGCCAGATCTTGTTCTTTCACTGTGGCTGGTTACAAATGAAATTAAAACTATATGTAAATGGATATAGGGATTAGGAGGAGGGGTACAAAAGACTAACATTGAAACAATGGAACTCACATTCCTACAATATAAGACACCAACCCTGATAGTTACAATGTAGGGATAGGGGTGGGTGGGAGAAAGATCCCACCCGTTCCACATCATAACTGTCAATGTTGGTGTCCTACTTCATTTGACTATTGGACCCCATTACCATAATCATTTACTGATAGTCTTAATTTCTTTTGTAGCCCTATACATAGTCTAACCTGTCAACAAACACAAAAATAGATTTAATGAAATTAAAATTGGTTATTCAGGAGTATGGACAATAATGAATCAACCAAGTCACACTGAGCTTGTCTACAAATCATCAAATCCAAGAGTAATTTGAATGTCCAACAAAACAACACATCCTTTGCTTGAATATTGAGCTCCTACTCAGAACAAGTGCCAATTTATATAAAACATTAAGACAATGCTGTGGGATGTTTAAAACCTTAAATCATCTACTATTGGTGGCATTGCTTGTTTGATGTTGACGTAGCTATTATGTTAAATTATGTTACCTGCTCAATAAATAGCAATGTAGCAGAAGCCCTCAACAAGAATTCACATGCTTAAATATGGCTCTAAACTTCTTTAAAAAGGCAAAATAAAAGAACTGATAAAATTATAAAGAACAAGAACAGCAACTGACAGTTTATACCATGAAAAACTCATAAAAAACAACATTAAACCCTTAAATGAGGAATAGGGTTAATACAGGTCATGATGAAATATGCAAACAGTACACTGACTTGTAAGGAAGCTGAAGACCAGCAACCATATTGTCAAATAATGTAAGTGTCTCTGAAAACTAAAATTAAGACTCATTGATTGTAGGATATATTATATATATATATATATATATATATATATATATATATATATATTCCTTGACTCAATGCACACTGAAATTACCCAATTTCTAGATTTGTATGCCACCATCCAATTCATGATGTACTTTCCATGACCTTGTTTGTTCAACCATCCAAATAGCTTTATGTTCCTCCATCCAACTCATGATGTACTTACCACTTCCAATTGGCTTTCTATGCCACAGTTCATTATGTATTTACCATGGCCCCAATTGGCTTTTTATGCCATCATCCAATTCATTATGTACTTATTATGGCCCCAATTGGCTTTCTATGCCACCATTCATTATTTACTTACCATGGCCTTGTCTGTGCTACCATCCAACATATTATGTGTTTACCATGATCCCAATTGGCTTTCTATGCCACCATTCAATTCATTATGTACTTACTATGGCTCCAACTGGCTTTCTACGCCACCATTCAATTCATTATGTACTTACCATGGCCAATTGGCTTTCTATGCCACCATCCAATTCATTATGTACTTACCATGGCCTCAATTGGCTTGCTATGCCACCATCCAATTCATCATGTACTTTCCATGGTCTTACCTGTGCTACCATCCAACTGGCTTTATGTGCCACCATCCAACTCATGATGTACTTGCCATGGCCAATTTGCTTTCTATGCCACAACTCATTATATATTTACCATGGCCACAATTGGCTTTCTATGCCACAACTCATTATGTACTTATCATGGCCAATTGGTTTGCTGTGCCACCATTCAATTCATTTATGTACTTACCATGGCCAATTGACTTTCTATGCCACCATCCAATTCATTCTATATTTACCATGGCTAAGTGACTTTTTAAGCCACCATCAAATTCATTATGTACTTACCATGGCAAATTGGCTCTATGCAATAAAAACCTCACACACTCACTCACCCCCAAGAGCAGATGTGTATTCCACAATAATTAAGAATTGCATGTGAATATACAACAATCGTGCAATAGTCGGAAATTATGTAAGTTGTGAGCCCATCAACAGCAGAGTGTGTACAAGGGTTCAGCCTCATGAATAGTATGAAATCAATGGAGTCAAGAAAAAATGCTTAAAGCAGGAAAGTTCAAATGGTTATGAATATTCAAACTACTGATCCAGTCAGTAAAGATGACATTGATACAGGAAGAAACTATTTTGGTAATTGGTATTAGTTTCCATCAGGACCTTGAGAAAACACTACTTTTTATTAAATCAAATCAAAATAAAATTTATGGAAAACAAGAACAAGTTCACACATTTTCTTCTGAAGTACACTATTTTAACCCTTTACCTCATTCAAGCACCTTTGGACGCCTCTACTCTATTCTCATGGAAGTGCCTTTGGATGCCTCTACCCGATTCGCATGTAAGCACCTTTTGATGCCTCTACACCATTCACTTGCAAGTGCCTTTCAACGCCTGCTGTCAAGATCAGCCATTTTTAGTGGGTTTTCATAGTGCCACCTTCGGGGAAAACCCCCCATTAGATACTACATTCAGTTATGTGAATGACCATTACGTCAGATCACGTGGTCGCTGTTTACGCTCTGGTCGAAATCTGCTATTTAAAGTAGCTGGGTCATATTCTCCACACTCCAAAATGGAGGTCATGGATTTCGTTCAGTACTTACTCAAGCTTTCATGATTAGAATCACAACTATGAAAGCTTCAATAACTTAAGTATAGACTCTGATATTGATGTAGGCAGCAATTATTTTTTATAAATTATCAAATTCAGATGATTTAGTGATGTAGATGCAGACAAAGAACTTGTAAATTTCAAGTATGAGAAATGGCAGCTACAACTGTTCATGCGGCTTCATTGACTTGACAATGAACGAGTTCTCTCAAGATTTTAAAGCACATAAAAAATTCTTCCATGAAAAATAATTATACAGCAGCTATAATGATCAGATTTTACCCATAAACCTTTCCATACATAATTTATGTGTACCAAAAATGTAAAATGATTAAAATTGCTGTTAAACGTAACATACACTACACTGGTTAACAGTTAACAGGCAGGCCTATGTGTATGGAGTTGAATAGGTAACAGGTGTTCTGTTTATAGTGCACTGCACTGGGTAACTTTGCTACATGTATATCGAAGGGCTAAAAAGCCATACATTCTATAAGGTAAAGGGTTAAGAGGCAAATAAAAACATAAAATGAAGCAGAGCAAGTTCATCGCCACGTCCCAAAAAATAGGGCCCTTTGGGGCAAGTGGAATTTAGTCAGGGCAAGTTATTTTTTAAAGCCAGTTCCCTGGTTCTGTGTCTAAAAAAATTCTTTGAGCACTGATGTTTACAGTGGTCTGTCAGCACATAATATATTGGCAGATATATGTATATACTACTTGTGGTTAGGTGCACATTTTTCACAAGTAATCCAAAATAATAAAAAGCCTAAATGACCAAAGGCTGGGTAATTTATGTTTTACTGTATAATTATAGCATTGTTATGAAATTGTTCAAGACTTACAACATCAGCATCATCAGCTACAGTCAATTCTTCAGCTGCCTTCAAAACTGAGGCCAGATCATCTGATTTGACACCAGCTGCCTTCATCTTGCCAGCTATAAACTGAAAATAAATAACATAGTTTAACACTGTCAGTCTAATGTGTATCAAACACAAGCAAATTCCGTGAATTTCTGTCCCCTGAAAAGTGCAATCTGACTGTGACCATTGTGATCAAGTTGTAAATTTGGAAAACATCAAAGTTTCATGTCTCTGTCTCAAGGACATTTGAGTAAAAATGCAGAAAAGCAGATGAAATTTATCAGTGACCTTTGTATTGTAAGCCTTAATCTAATTAGCTTTGAAATATCACTTGACAATAAAAGTAATTAGATATTCCACACTGAACTGAAACTGATACACACCAACAGCTGGTTCATATTAAGTGTTCACTAGGGTTTAAGTTCCATGGGAAAAATACTTTCAGGGCAGTCTTTAATCCCCTTCCTAGCTGTACTGATGTCTTGTATTTAATAAAAAGTATAGAACATCTTCTGCAGTTATTCTTCAATAACAAATAACATTACATTGTGGCAGCAGTAAAAATACAGGATTGAAATTATCAGAGTTGAAAATGGCTTCATTTCAATTTACAAATCCAGACAAATTTGACTTTGTGAGACCTGAAACTTGGGAAAAGTGGTTTCAGCGCTTTGAACGCTTTCGTCAAGCGTCTGGACTTAGTGAAAAAGAGGAAGAAATTCAAGTAAATACCTTGATTTATTCCATGGGAAGTGAGGCTGATGACATTTTGTCTTCATTCAACCTGACAGAGGAAGATTAAAAGAAGTGGAAGCCCGTGACAGAGAGACTCGTGCGATATTTCATTCCAAAGAGGAATGTAATTTTTGAAAGGGCAAAATTTAATCAAAGAAAACAGGAAGAGGGAGAAACAGTGGACAGTTTTGTTACAGTTATCTATGTGTTAGCAGATAATCGTAATTTTGGACCACTACATGATGAAATAATCAGAGATCGACTTGTAGTTGGACTGCGAGATTCAAAATTGTCAGAAAAGTTGCAGTTAGATGCAAATCTAACTCCAGAGTCTGCCATTAATCAAGCTCGACAAAATGAGGCTGTGAAAAAGCAACAAGCAAATATACGAGCAACTGGAGAACGAATGAGTGAAATTGATGCAGAAAAATCGTCTTCACTGAAATATGGGAAACAGAAACATAAAATCCCAAAAGTTCAACAGAATAATGTTAGTAGAAAAGGATGCACAAGATGTGGAAACAAAGTTAAACATTCTTGGGACCAATGTCCAGCAAAAGAAGCAGAATGCCACAAGTGTAAGAAAAGGGGACGCTATACAAAATGCTGTCTGGCAAAATCAGCGGTTCGCACAATAGATTCGAGAACAGAACCTGGATTTCTAGGGATTATTAGCACAAAGAAGGGTCAGCCGTGGATAATGCATGTGAGATTGAACAATGCTTCACTCTTATTCAAGATTGATACTGGAGCTGATGTGACTAATTCCTGAGAGGGCTTTACAAAAAATCGGAAACCAAAAACTATCAAAGTCTGATCGAAAACTGCATGGACCTGGAAACTCTGAACTTAAAGTGCTGGGAAAATTTACGTGTGGACTGGAATCAAACAATGTGTTCAGTGTACAAGACATATTTGTTGTAAAGGGACTGAATCAGGCATTCTTGGGCAGGCCCACGATTCAGGCTCTCAAGATTATTGAACAGGTAAATATATTCTCAGTAAATGCCTCAGATCAAAACTCACAAAATGCAAGCAAAATTCATGATAAATCCATAAATTTAGATAGGGATTATCACGAGAAATTCCCAGATTTGTTTAAAGGTCTAGGGAAAACAAAATGGTTCTATAACATAACTCTGGACAAAAATGCAAAACCTTACGCCTTATCTACCCCAAGAAAGGTTCCTATTCCTTTACTGAATAAAGTTCAAGAGGAGTTGGATAGAATGGAAAAAATGGGTGTTATTTCAAAAGTAGATGAGCCCACTGAGTGATGCACGGCAATGGTTGTCGTTCTGAAACCAAACGGTACGGTAAGAATTTGCATGGATCTAACTAAACTGAATGAATCAGTTAAAAGACAGAACCACCCACTACCATCAGTTGAAGAATCCCTTGCAAAACTAGCAGGTGCAAAGTTTTTCACCAAACCTGATGCAAACTCAGGCTTTTGGCAGATAAACCTGTTAGAAGATTCACACCACCTTACAACTTTCATTACTCTTTTGGTAGGTTTTATTTTAATCGCCTTCCATTTGGAATCAGTCCCGTGCCTGAATTTTTTCACAAAAGGATGTCAGAAACTCTGGAGCGACATGGCAGAACACTCTGTCACATGGACGATATTCTTGTTTTGGAGGAAATGCAGAAACAGCATGACGAAAGACTAGAAATGGTCATGAAATCAATTCAAAAGGCCGGCGTCACTTTGAATGCTGAAAAGTGTGAATTTTCAAGACCATTAGATTTCTTGGGCATGTTGACAAAAATGGTTGCCGACCTGATCCGGAAAAAGTCAAAGCTATAACTGAAATGGAAACACCGAAATGTGTAACAGACATACGACGATTTCTCGGTATGGCAAATCAGTTTGGCAAATTTAGTCCAAATTTGGCAGAAAAATCAAAACCATTACATGAGCTTTTGAAAGGTAAAAACTTGTGGACTTGAGGTCCAGATCAAGAACAAGCTTTTAGAGATATCAAGCAAGAAATGATATCTTCACCAACTTTAGCACATTATGATCCAAATAGAGAAATAGTTGTATCTGCAGATGCATCTTCTAGGTGCTGTGCTACGGCAGAAGCACGGTAGCACTCTGAGACCAGTGGCGTTCGCATTGCGAGGTATGTCAGAAACTGAGCAATGCTATGCTCAAATAAAAAGAGAGGCCCTTGCAATCACTTGGGCATGTGAACGCTTCAGTAGCTATTTAAATGGGTCACAATTCAAACCTGAAACTGACCACAAGCCATTAGTACCGCTAATGAGCACAAAAATCTTGGGAAATTACCCCCTAGAATTCAATGCTTTAGAATGCATTTGATGCGATTCAACTTTTGTATAGTTCATGTTGCTGTCAAAAATCATTAACTGCTGATGCTCTATCGAGAGCACCTTTAAGTTATCACTCTGAAAGTCACAGAGAATTTCAGGCTGAAACTAACGCCTATGTTGATTTCGTAGTAATTTGCCTGCATCAGATACTCAGCTTGAACAAATAAAGTCTGAATATCGAAATGATTTGACTTGCAAACAACTTGTACAATTCTATGAAAAGAGGCGGCCAGAGAAATTTGCTATTGATGGAAAACTTCAATCATACTGGGCAGACAGAGGTGAATTTACAATTCAAAATGGTCTTTTAATAAAAGGTACATGCCTGGTTGTACCAGAATCACTTCAAAAAGAAATCCTAGAGAGAATTCATGATGGTCACCAAGGCATAGTCAAATGCCGAGAACAGGCCAAAACATCAGTTTGGTGGAAAAGACCAAGTACTCAGAACACTTGGTAAAGTCTTGCCAAAATTGCATTGAAAACTCGAGAGAAAAAGCTGAACCAATGATACCAAATGAATTTCCAAGTCGACCTTGGCAAAGAGTCGCTTCAGACTTGTTTGAAATGAATGGTCAAACATATCTCTTGGTGATTGATTATTTTTCACGATACATCGAAATAGCAAAATTGCAAGGCACAAGTTCAAAAGCAATTGTCAATCATTTCAAATCAATCTTTGCGCGACATGGTATACCAGAAGAATAAGTTTCAGATAATGGTCCGCAATACATATCCACAATGCTAAAAGAATTTGCGACAAATTACGGATTCAGGCATATTACAAGTAGTCCAAAATATCCACAGAGCAATGGTCTTGCTGAAAGAGCTGTTCAAACAATTAAAAGAATGCTTAAAAAAGCAAAGGATCCTTACATAGCTCTTTTGACATATCATGCAACACCATTACCGAATGGATACAGCCCTGCTGAATTACTGATGGGAAGAAAATTACAAACTACTTTGCTAATGGCACCAAAAAACTTACAGCCATAATGGCCAGATTTAATGAAACTGAAGAAATCGGAAAACTATCAAAAGCAAACTCAAGAGAGAAATTATGATTGTCGACATCTCACCAGAAAAATATGAAAAAACTTCAGGTAGGGAGTAAAGTATGGATTAAAGATCATTTTTCTTCAGGTATTGTTAAATCTGAGGCATCTACACCTCGTTCATACATGGTAGTAACTGACGAGGGAGAGACACGTCGTAAGAGGAGAAATTTAATTCCCATGCCTACTATATTATCAGAGCCTCTCAGAGTGACTGTTTCACACCCTGATACTTTGACTGACTCAGATGAAAGCAAAGCAGTGCCAACCTGTCAAAGCAGATACTTCACACGTTCAGGAAGGCTGTCAAAACCACCGGATAGACTAAATTTGTAAAAATTAAGCTGATGTAGGTTGTTTAGAATGTTGTCATCAGATCACATTTCATTTTAATGTTAACTTTCTCAGGAAGGGAGATGTAGTGTAAGCCTTAATCTAATTAGCTTTGAAATATCACTTGACTGTAAAAGTAATCAGATATTCCACACTGGACTGGAACTGATAGACACCAACAGCTGGTTTATGTTAAGTGTTCACTAGGGTTTAAGTTCCATGGGACTCCCCTTCTTAGCTGTACTGATGTTTTGTATTTAATAAATAGTATAGAATGCCTTCTGCAGTTATTCTTCAATAACAAGTAACATTACAACCATAACCTTGAAAAAAAACTATGACTGTGATACAAGTAAAGAAACATAAGTGACCCATGGCTCATCCCTGAATGGTAAAGTGTTTTAAGATATAAAACAGAAGAAAAAAACAAGCATTAACGAGGTACATGTGACCTTGACCTTGAAGATAGATCCCTAAATGTGGAGTGCAGCACATCTTCTAGTGAAAATATACAAGTATACAATATTTCATTCATTTATTTGAAACATATCATATGATAAAGAGCAAAAGGTAAAGTGTAACTGAAACCTTAAATATTACCCTGTGACGTTGACACTGAAAATAGGACCCCCAATGTGGTACATGACAAATATACCAAGTTTCATTTCTTAACCCCCATGGTGTTTCATTTATAGGGAATCAAGAAGTGTGATGCAAAATTTAAACACTGAAACATTACCTTGATCTTAAAGACAGAACCCCAATATGGTACAGATGCAAACTAATGGTAATGTAAAAGTATACCTAATGTCATCCTTTAATGTAAAGTAACAGAGTGGAATGAAAATTGTGATGGAAAGCTTTAAATATTGAGCTATGACCTTGACCTTGAAGATTGACCCCCCCGCCCGTATACAGCACATTTTTAATGTTGATGCATAAGTATATATCTTAAATGGCTTTAAACAGAAGCACTGGGTAAAATAATGAAATAATCTGCAACAAGGGCCTAACCCAGATATATCAGGGTAAACAAATCCTCATGTTGGTAGTTGTTCATCACCATACCATAGTCTGCAATTATGCTTTGAAAAATGAAGAAAAAACAAATGTAAAGAATCACTTTCATCTTAGCCAAATCATGCTGTGTATTTTATGACTGCAATGCAAGCCAACATAATTCTATTCCAGTGTCCTGACACTAAAGGGAAGTGAAAATGAATTCAAGACTACATGTACTTTGTTTTTCACAATCATGTGCTATACCATTTACACTTGCTTATAAGTCGAGTCAAACCACAAACAAACAAAGAGCCTGATCTGCTGTAGCATAATGTACCTGCAGATCAGGGTCTATGTTGCTTGTTTGACTGTTTTCCTCCTAACAAAAAGCACAGAACCAGATCTGTGGGCACATTATGCGATGTCAGATCTAGGTCTGTGCAGTTTGCAATTGGATTTGACTTGTAAGTGAAAATATACGGTAACTGTTTTCTGCAGTTTACAAACATATTGAACACAGATGTTAACAAAGAAAATTATTTTTTTATTTGTTCCCATAAGTCGAGTCTAACTGCCAACAACACTGACCCAGTGCTGCAATTACATAATGTACTGGTAGATCAGGGTCAATGTTGTTTCTTCCACTGACTATTAAAACAAACTGCACAGATAAAGATTTGTTGAAGTATTTAGATTGATCAGAGTAAAAGGTTCTGTCTGCAGAGCACTTTCACTTAAACCACTGCTTGCTTTAGTATGTTAATAATGTGTAACATGTATTTTTGGGGGTAGGGATAATCATGCAATTTTAATTATGCAATATTTACCCAATGTTATTATGAAGCTTATTAGTAACAAAAATCTCATCCATTCAATATGATTACATTCTCCCACAGATCCACTTGTGCATCTGCCACATCTGCACAGAAACAGTCCTCTTTTTCAAACAGTACACCATGACCTCAGAGTGGGGAGGAAAGAGGGCATTCGGTAATAGTGATTGGTAAGTATTGCATATTTAAAATTAGTTTTACCTCACCAATAAAAAACTATATTGTAATAGCAGCAATACCTTACCCATTGCTATTGCATAGCTAACATTGTCAATTTTGGTGGGTAGGCTTATATTTTAAAACTGATCAAAAACAGTGAAAAATGGAAAGTACTCACCACTAGAGTGAGAGATCCACTTTACAAATTGCTGGTGTCTCTCTGGGCCATATGTTGTGCTGTAACTATGGGCCCCAGAGAAAAAATTATTGCACTTAGTTGTGGTAATGAACAGAGGTAGAAGGAGGAGGAGAAGGAACCTTTAAGAGGAAGGAAAAGACAACTCCTACCATTTCTTTTCCATTTTGATGCATTAGGATAGACAAGAAGTGCCCTAACTAGACATAAAATCCCATCTTGATCATCTCCAGCACAGATTTGACTGAGACATGGAATCTCTACAGGTGATGGAGCCATCAAAAGTAACTGATTTTTGGCTAAAAAAATCCTGGTTGACACAGCAGAGAAATGGATTTGTGCCTTCTTGCATCTAGGACACCTAACTGGCAACCTAGCCCAAAAACTGGCAGAGAGATCACTTGAGATGAACCATGTGTGAAGGTGAATCAGTGGATTGCTGTGTAGGTGAGAGCCCCTGTGTTGTGTCAGAAGATCCCTCCTATTCATATGCACGGCATGCTATATACACACCAGTGTATTTGCACCTCACCTGTTTATACTGCGTGCTATATACACTCCAGTTTATGCATAATGGTAAACAAAGAATTACTCAGGAAAATTTTGCTGTCTACTCACTATCCTTTCTTTTAATAAGGAAGAAGTTTGTTTGTTTAACCTTTACCTCTAGGAGCAATGCAGAGACAAGCAATAACAATGTGATGTGTCAAGTGTGGATCAAAATAAAATATAATAGAGAAAAAAACATAGAAAATGATATTTGAGCAATTCTTTGCGAACTTTTTTACGAATTCCTATCAACTGCAGCTGGGCCTATGTTCTTTTACAACTTAACACATAAGACTTACCTGTAAACCAATTCTGTTTTTAAAATGAGAGGGGTGTACCATAACCCCTAAAGGATGGGATACAATGTGGTAACCCAAGAAGACCTTTCCAGAACTAATTACTGAAAAAGGGCTGAGGTTACCAGCATAAGAACAGAAGACGAGATGGGTGAATGTAACACTTGATGAAATACAGCTGAAGGGAGAATCAAACGTGGTTTAAACTTGCAACAGTCAATTTTTTCTCTGGTTATGATTTTAATGACAGAACCATTAACATGGCATCCCCCTCAAAAATGATTGTTTTTGCACAGAAATTGTGGCTGGAAGAAAGGACCATGTCTTATTGACAATTTTCAACTCTGAGGGAGGATGTATTCACCTCACACAGATGAGAATTTTGACACCTAAGCAATAGTGATGGATAAGGTATAGCTGCTATTAAATAATACTTACCTTGATTATTGTAAAAGATGATGCAAATTGATAAATGATTGCTACTTTTATGTGAACTATCCTTGCAATAGATGGTCAAAATAGTCCATGACTCAGGATAACAGTTACATATGTGGTATGACAGAGACAACCTGCACTGGCATTCAAAACTGGAAAACATGATCTTACACAAATAGAAATGTGAGAAAGTTGAATAAATATTGTTATGAAATTAATCAAAGTTTGATCTGCATCAAAAATTGCTATTATTATGAAATTAATCCAAACTATGATCTCCATTAAAAATCATTACTGTTATGGAATTAATCTCAGCTTTGATCTGTATTAAAGATCACTATTGTTATGATGAATACGATAATTTGTTCAAAAGTATGCAAAATAAAGTTTCAAAAGAATGAATAAATTCTCAAAACATGACCATAATAATTTTATATTTAATGTTCAGTGCAAGCAGTGTATGAAACTTACATGATGCAAGAAGTTCCTGCTAAGAGCATGAGCATCTCCAAGACAGCGAACCTGACCACCTGTCACCCCTGCCAGCATCTCTAGGAATGCCTGCAACACAACACAGACATGGCATTATCATAGTGTTGCTAATGGAAATTTCAAAATGGCATGCAAAGCTGTTTAATATGTGCAGAAAATTTACAACACTTGATAAAGACATGAAATGGTGAAAACAAATATGTTCTAGATAAGGAGGGGTCTAGGTGGGTGGGTTTTCTTTAGATGTGATAAATTTCTTAATGTCAGTGGTAAACAAATTCATCCACTGCAGAAATGATAATTTAGGATAATATGAGAGTCATAATTATCTGCAAGCCATTTTGTACCCAAAACACGCTTACAGACAATATGAGGTACTGAGATTTCTACTTGCATATTCATCAATGTAGAGTGTTCACCCAACTGCAAAAGGAATAGACCCAGAGTTGCCATGGAACAATTGTCGTATGAGTTTTCTCTGCTTGAAATATAGTGACTAGACCTCATCTGTTGACATGAAAAAATTGTTAGGCAAAAGCAGATCAGAGTCATGGCACTGATCTGTTGACACATTAGACAAAAACAGATCTGGGTAACTATACCCTGATCTGTTTAAATGTCAGGCAAAAGCAGATGTCACCTCTACCATCTTTGGTAGCAATAGTGATGTTCTGATTGGTTCCATGCACTTCAGGTACCATCTCAGATTCTGACTGGGTCCTATAGACACTCATGAAATGAAGTGTCCAGAAAGAAACCATGAACCTTACATCTTTCCCTCAATAACTCACACACAACAGGGTCCACAAACATTGACCACACTATAAGCGAGGGTGTGAGTTACCAAGGGACCTCCAAAAATTGAAAAAATCCACTTTGTCTATACTTCGAGAAAACTGCAGAGGGGAGTTGTTTAGGGAACTGAGCTGTTTAATGACTGAATCCTTGTTTTACACTCACGTTGATAATAACTGTTTCTAGTTAAATTGTTTGTTATTCTGTATAAATAACATTTATTTTCAAAATGTCCAACATGTGAAAGATTGTTCCAACTGGTTTCAACAATCATCATGTGTACGTGAAAACATCTGTGTATTATGTCACTGCTTTTTGGTTTGTTGATTAGTCTGGTTCCCGGAGTGGTATTTAATAGTATAAATAGTATACTGCCAAGTCAAGAGTTGGCATAGCAGGGAACTAGACTGACTATTGATACATCACCAAACAAGATTCCTTCTTTTCAAAAACTAGTGACAATTATTTCGTGAGACAGTTGTCTACGTCGAAACTCAAATTTTGTAATGTGCAGTTAGTAAAATATTGATGTCATGATTTCATTGGAAGTGATAGTGAAACTTCTTATTGTCCTTGATGATATCTCTAAGTGCCAGTTCAGGAATTCTCTGAAACTCGCATGCCCACAATGGTCCATATCTGTGAAACCAAGCTCTTTATTTTGCAAAGTATTCATTTTGCTTGGTTGCCTTGCTATCTTTGATCACAATTATGAGTCCGTTAAATTAAGGAAGTTTCTGTTACATACACTGATCAACTGAAGTGAGTTATCCCGACATACAACTGGGGCCACTAGATTTTAAGTAGGGTGGATTTGCATGCCTTTTAACTTTTCTTTTATTCAACCTCCTTTATTTGATTTAAAAGACATAACTGAAGTGATAATACAAAGGAGGCCAGCTTTTAATTCAGTGCAACAATAAAACCAATACTTCCGCAAGTCAGTTATCAAAACACAGTCGGGACTTAATTGGGTTCTCAGAGAAACGCCTGCGGACATAGCTGACACATTTGACATTTAAATACATATTGCATTTATGATAATTACCCTTAAGAGGAATCAAAAAATAGACTTTAAACACAAATTTCACTTAATAAAAATTTTTTAATTTAATATTTAATTATTTATGTACTGCCTACACCAGGCGTAAGTGACATTTTCATTGATTGAAATTTTCTTGAATATCTTTAATTACGTTGTACAAAGACTGTTGTTTGGAAAGAAAATGTAACCAATTATATGACTTCTTATGAAAAGCCAACAATTTAAAAATGTTTATTAAAATTTCCAGGTCCTCTCTACCGATGTTGACCATAAAACGAGCGATATATCAGCGTGTCAGTTAGTAATATCGATCACAATTTTCTTCAAGTTCAATGAATGGGGATCAATTTTTGGGGGGTATTTTCTGGTTTAAAAAATGGGATCCATGCCTGACCCCGCATTATAAGCGGATTCATGAGTTATCAGGGCGAGAGTTATTGAGGGAGTGGTGTATTTGGCCTGGGTTACTAAGGTGCAGAAAACAGACTCAAATGGTGTCTTATTCAGCCATGTCAGAACATACTGTAGATTCCATTTTGGCCAGAAGCCAAAGCTTCCAGTCTGGAAAAATAAAAGCTGACCAGATGGTCAAAGAGGTCATTGTTTTTGTCTATGTCCTTCCTTCTGTCATGTTAAAATATGTCTGGAAGCATATAATAGTGGCCCTTTGTGATGGTGAATGCTACCTTCCTCTCTTCCAGTAGCCCTTAACGGAAGGTAGCTATTTGTTATATTGATTGAAATGATTTGCTTGCTCCACTGTGAGCTATCCTTTCCAACACTTCTTCTGAGAAGAGCTTTTTCTGAGTGCTTACTTGATATGAGCCATGCATGCAAGTTTTAGCTTTACTTGTCCCACCTGAAGGCAGAGATCATGAGAAGATGGCATTGCAGTTCTCTCTCTTTTTTGCAGGACTCTGGGAATCAGAAGCATGGGAAGGAGGGCAGATGCATAAAGATCATTCCAGTCCAAGGAAAGAGCACTGGCTGCCGAGGTTTTCGGGTCTGGTACAGCAGAAAAAAGGTTGCTAGTTTGGCATTCCACCTTACTGCAAAAAGGTATACCTGAGGGTGACCTCCCCTCCCCCCTTCCACCCTGCAGGTGCAGGTTAGGATAAAGACAAAGGTGCAAATGGGCCATTTGGTAGGAATCAGTTTATTCCATTTAGATGATCCACTAGGACACCAAACTTTCCTGGGATGTGGCAGACATGAAGGTGGCTTTGCCTACAATGACATCACTTGAGAAAATACCAAAACCAGAAGGCATAAATCTGGAGATTTGTTACCTCCTTGCCTTCTGATGCTTCGGATGCAATTGCGCCCAGTCATCAGAAATCACCCTTCCATCTAATGCCTCCTGCCATGAACAAACATCATTCACCTATAGGAAATTGACATGTCATGACTTCTGCACATCTCTAGGAGGAAGGAAAAAGGTGAACAGTTCAGCCTGAAGAGCAAGTATTTGTACAAACAATTATCACCAGCCATTTATCCAGCAGTATTATGATTGTCTTAAGCAAGTTGTGCTCACTCCATCTGGTGAGATGGGACTTCACATACTCTGAAACTCGACTGTTTAATCCAATGGGCAGAGCCTCATTATGACAGCATTATGACTGTCTTAAGCAAGTTGTGGTCACCCCATTCGGTGAGATGGGACTTCACATACTCTGAAACTTGACTGTTTAATCCAATGGGCACAGCCTCAGTTTAAGTTTAAAGGGGTGGAAGATCTGTCATTATAATCCAACAAGCTACTCACTTTTCGCCATGCAGTAATACAAAGTCATAGTATCTATATATATTTCAAACTACATATCATAGTATTGATATATATTTCAAACTACATAGGGCTTATTTAATTTATTCTGTCTTGAAGACTGTTTCCTGACAATCACTGATTACCCATAAATGAAATGGTTACTTCCAAACTTGCTTGAAACTATCATTAGTTTGGAGGTCACATTATACAGTGTATGTATTTATAAAGAATCTCTGAGGCAGTTTCACATCTGTTACTATGATTGTCTCCACTACATTTAGCAGTCAATTCCCTGTTAACGATTTTCAGTTATCTTTCTTTTTGATTAGCCTAAATATGCATTTGTTATTATAAACTCCCAATATTCAATTTGGTTATAGTATTTACAGTCCAGAACTGGCCCTACTTTATATAGCCTGCATGAGTATTTAAGAAAATATACTCAAGTTAGTTCAGGTCTCCTCAGACCATCAGTGCAATCTAGAAGCATTTATTATCATACATTTTGGTTGATATGCAAATACTTCCCATCATGCACTTTAAATCATCTGCTTTAGATCCTGGGAAAATTCACCGTGCTATCTATATAGATAAAAAGATAAGTGTGAATATTATTATGCATGTATACTTGTATGCTGTGAGTAAACACTCAACCATCCATCTCAAAGCATTTTATTTTTATGCCCCCTGACGACACACAAGTCACTTGTTAAAAAATGCACTATGTTGATATGGCATCATGTAATGGCACATATTAAACCAAGCTAGAGGGTGTCTGAATTCATACTACAAAAAACTGACATGTTCATCTTTGCTTGGATATTAACTTGGAAATAAGGGACAAAGCTATCAGAAGCATATGATAGGACCTGAACAACAATTTAAGATTCTACTGTGAGGAATCAAGCATTAGTAATGTTATGCTTTGCCCAATTAATTCTCCATTTTTTTCTGGATTTTGTGAAAGAAAGTAATGTTTCTACCCTTTATTCAGTAAACTTTAACTGATGTATATAGCTCTGATAAAACATAATAATGACGTACACAAGAACAGAGTTTTAATCAATGCTACAACAAATAAAACAAAAATTGTATGATGCAGCTTAACAGCTAAATGCATTTAACTAACTCATGGAACTAACTATGCTGATATATAAACTGTTTCAATGTCATTTATGTTCTGTTTTAAAAATACTACAAGTGTCTGATGTTAAGCAGCATCATGTCTAGTTCCACCCACAAAGTCTGATCTTACATGCCAACAGGATAAATTCAATGGGTGAAAACTGATGTGATCAATGTTTTTATGTTTTAGAAATACATCCATTTATAAGTGGAACTTCCAACAGCTGCAACAAAAATTGTCACTACTCATTTATCACAAATATGTGCAGATATAACATGTATATCGTTTAGATGTCTGAATACCCCCAATCCCATGATATAACCACCATCTTAACTTTATGTATTATTCAGTTGCCATTTCTCTTATACATGTGTGTGCCAATATGTGGTTCTCTGCATAAAAATTATACATTACATATGTTATCACCCTTTTAAGTATATTTTGTTAAACATGCAACAATTTAACTGTGTCAAAAAAGCCCATTTTGCTTCCCCCACCCCCCAGTTTGTATAGTGATAAGGATATACATGTATTCAGTTAACTGACTTGCCTCGGTAATGCATATGCTACAAAACATGATGCCGCTTTCTGGATCCCAATCACCATGTTTTAGCAGTGTTTCAGTATATAGTGACAAGTGTTTCAGGAAACT
Source organism: Megalonaias nervosa (assembly GCA_016617855.1). Classification (NCBI taxonomy): domain Eukaryota; kingdom Metazoa; phylum Mollusca; class Bivalvia; order Unionida; family Unionidae; genus Megalonaias; species Megalonaias nervosa. The sequence continues at coordinate 70,557 of JAECUM010009704.1, read as the reverse complement.
TGTGTGGGCATGGCCATCCCTTCAAGAGTCGTAGTAATAACAAATTTTCAAGATGACAACCTTTCATCTGCACTATTGTTTTTTCGGACCAACAAAATATCGTAAGAAGTTACTTGGTGAAACCACATGTCTAGTGGACCATCTGTTTTGAAGAACAAGATTTTCAATATGGCTACCACTATATGAGCACCACTTTCATTAAGGACCAACTACATATCCAAATAATCCTTTTTGTGAAAACTCATTCTCAATATGACCATCCATTAAGATGGTGTACTGATCACAAGATTTTCAAAAGGGCCAACATGGTGGTCATACTGGATGTCCAATCAGGACCATTTTAATTTAGGACCAATTAGACATCACAGAAGATCTTTTAGTGCCCTCCCCCCAGGTCAGAATGACCATTCATGCAGAAGAAGTAACGATAACATGATTTTCAAGATGGCTACCATGGTGTCAATATTGATTGTCTGTGGGGCACCATTTTCATTTAGTATCAAACGGACATCATTAAAAGTCTTTTCATAAAAAAACCCATGTTAAAATGACCATCTGATCAGGAGGAGTAGTGGTAATAAGTTGGTTATGATGGTCACCATGGCAGCCTAAGTTACTGTCAGATTGAAAAATTGTCATTTAGAACCAACTAGGCATGACTAAAATTTCAAGATGTCTGCCATGGCAGCCATTTTGGATGTCACATTGGAACCATTGTAATTAAGTGCCAGGAAGACATCATAAGAAGCTTCTTGAGTAGCAAAAACAAGATTTTCAAGACATCAGCCATGGTGGTCACAGTGGATTTCAGAACAGCACTATTTTCATTTAGTTTGGGTTTGGATTAGTATTTTATGGCATAGCAACACAAGTATGTTATTTAGCTGATGTGTGTGTTATTACTGGCATACTGGTTTACATTAAATTTTTCCCGGTCGTACATAACATGGTACTTATTCACTCTAACTGTACTTCATCAGTTGACATCAGTATGAAATGTATGGAAATTGCCAAATAATCTTGTATGAATTTAATGATATTTTAAGTATCTTTTTATTTTTCATAAAAAATTTTAAAATACTTAACAAAATAGTTGCATTTGTCACAAATTAATTTAAACCATTACAATTTACAATTATATTTATGAATCTTGAATCACATGAATGGCATGTGTCATGTATGCCATTATGGTGGCTGAAAGAGATGTGAAAGATATTTGGGCCAAATCCAACTTTTTCAAAAATTTTGAATAAAATAAAAAGGAGAAAAATGTCATTTTTTAAAGTTATTTACAAGTGTATGTTAATGTGTTAAGTACATGTATTCTTTTGTAAGACCAAGAATAATCCTAAGATTTTCAGGAGAGCATTTTTTGTCTGTTTGACTTTTACATAATGTCTCTATCAAATCTTGTTTCACATCCATTCATGTCAAAATTAAGCACTCAGATGTGTAAACAGTTGTCTACTAAAAAATAACACATGTTGTGACAAACCATAGAAAACCTCAACCACTGATGCTCTCTGGTGGACTAAATGGTTTGAGCATCTGCCTTGGATTCAAGAGGTCATGGGTTCAAACCCCTGCTGAATCATACCAAAGACTTATAACATGGAATCATTTTAAAACTGATCCTTAGAAATGTCAAACACAAACACTTGATTCTGCTGCTTTTGTGACACTGAAAAGAGAGGCATGTGTACACTTACATGGTCTTAAAAACATGATGGAAGTGGAGTTCAAACATGCTTACAGGTTATGTATATACTCATTAACCCATTTTATCCTGTTTACGAATTTCAACTACAGTGCCTGATTCCTGAGAAGCAATTCTAAATACATTGTGGTAAAACAGATCATCATACAGCAGCAGCAGCAGAAACTGTGATGACCTTCATCATGTTTACTAAAAATGTTGTAACATTGTTATTTCTTTTTTAAAGTATATAAAACTATGTATCTCTGTAAAGGTAATAAAATTTGCAACACAGTGATACATGTTTTGTTATCATTTACCAATGTACATGCTCACAACTGTATTTTGAAATATGACTTGAAAAAAAAAAATTAAAAAATTAAAAAACTTACCATGATGTTCAGTGAATCTTTTGTTCATGAAGATGAATGAAATGCTCCAAACAGTATGTGAATAAAATAAAGATACCGTATATACTCGCGTATAAGCCCATTCGCGTATAAGCCGACCCCGCAAACTGAACAGGTATAAACACTAAAAAGTGCATGACCTGCGTATAAGCCGACCCACAATTCCGAGACATCATAAGATGCACGCGGAAAGTTCTAAATGCATTTACTTAGGCAAACTTATATTAACAAAAAGTACACGTATACTTATCTCGGGGTTGGCATGTATAATTATTAAAAAGAAATGGTTTAAATTTGTTTGAAAGTAATTTATTTACTTTTCTGTTTTCTTATTGTTTCTGCCTAATTTAGATTTGTGCATAATTTGATCGAACAATGACAAGAATTGAGCAATCGCAAGTTGCTGTAACACTACCTCTCCCTTTTGACTCAATTATTATTTGTTTATGCATTATAGCATTGGATATTTTATATCAGTGCACCAGCAATAACGTTTTTATTTTGCCTCGAAATTGTAAATATCTAATTCATTAAAATTTGATCCCAGTATGAAAACACGACAAACAACAACACATTTTGATTCAACACTCGCAATTAGGATACTGAACGTATTTACATAATGGCACCACCGCATGTGCATTGTAGCTTTGAACACGCGCTGAATGAAGTACATTCTGCTGAATGAAGTACATCTCTTGGAGTCGAATCATGGGCACCAATGCACTAAACTTTAATGATATCTCCAAAATACAAAAATGAAGTTTCAGAAATAATCCTTCGAAAATTATGCTAATACCGTAAAATCTGAGTTGTAGTTTGCTTTGATGTAAGCGACCTTACACCATACCTGTCAACTCCCACTCCGGGGGAAAAAAAAAACTCCCGAATTTTGGGGTCACTCCACGTCTACCTCCCAATTTCATAATATCTCCGATTTTTGCACAGAACTCCTGACTATTACATTATTTCTTCGATTTTCATGTCTCCTAAAACAAAAGTCCTACATAGATATGTCATATGTATTCCATGGAAGCCATGTTCTGTTGTATCACCTGTGAATATTGTCATGATGAAATAATTACTTTACTAGAAAGAATTCGCTTCTTCAATAAATAGGATGTTAAGTTTAAACATTATTCACGTATATTTATGATTTTTGTTCATCTACAACAATACAAAAATCAGAAAATAAACCAGAACAAAAAATAAACCACAACAATATAATTGTCGGCAAAAACTTCAATCCCAAGAATGATCACCGTGAATGCTCCATTCCCACCAAAGAAACTTACACGAGTGAGCACCTGGCATTTTTATACCATATATACGAACGTTAACTACCATCGTTAAATTAAAAGAAGGAATAAAAATACATACTACGCAGTATATGATACCTTAAAAGCTAATTCAGAATACATACATTTTATAGTGAACAATACTACATGCTTTACGAGTTGACAATAAGGGAATAAGTTCGGATATATAACGAGGGGAAAATAGTTGCCACATGTACGGTACCGTGAGGATGCCTAGTTAGGTACCTTTAGTTCACCAAAGTGGTAATCCTTTATTTGCCAATCAATTGCTGGTGCTTGTGTAACACATGGTTTCTTTGAATCATGACGGAGGGCCAGTCGTTTTCACAAAATAGTTGCATCGATAAGGATTAACTTTTAATTAGTCGCGCTGGCTTTCTTGCTTGTTTATTTATGACTAATATTTAGCTATTGTGCAGTTTGGCCACAGTTGATGAGAATATGAAAGTAGGGCACGTCCTGGGGGAAAATAACTCGCGTCACAGGGAGAAAAAAAAACATGCGCTCTTTGCGAATTTCGCCCACATTAGACCCGGAAGATCGATCAATATTAGTGAAAACAAGGCTTTAAAAATGCCACGAGAAGCCTCCCGATTTTTGGTCCCAATCTATGTTTTTTTATTCAGTCTCCCTACTTGGCTTTTGAAAAATTGACATGTATGCCTTACACCCCGTTTTACAGAACTACAGTAATCGTGCTAATATTATGGAATGAAAGGCAATTACACATCAGGGTACTGGTACTTGTTGTTATAGGTTTTTTAAACGCCATTTTTCAGCACAAGATAGACTATACATGGCAGCCAGCATTAAAGGTGAAGGAAGAACCCGGGAGAACCCAGAAAGAACCACCAACCCACGAGAAGCTACCGGCAAGCTTTCTTACATAACCACATTGGCCGAGCCCGAGACTCGAACCCACGCAGACAGAGGTGAGATGGCAGAAATCCGTAACGGTGAACACTTTAGACCACTCGGCCACTCGGGGCCCCTTATACTGGTACAGTTGCCGGTCAAAATTCCCTCTTAACACAACCCAGTTTCAGGATTTTAAAGATCAACTGGCCAATTTTGCTGTTGGAAAATGAAAGACAAATCCGCCAAATATCAATAAAGGAGACGCCGAAATATCAAGCTTTAAATTGTGTGGAAAGTTATGTTGTTCAGCCAAAACACAAAACATAGATTGATGATGATCTTAGTTGATCTATAATGAGAATTTTGGCCTTTATTATTACCACATGTAAGTTATGCTGGTTATGTGCCTTGTACAATTAAATAAATATTACCTCAGTTTGCAGATCGCTTATATCATTGAAAATGAGGAACTCGTGAGCGCATGATTCAATGTAAATGGCACAGCTATTAAGGACTAGCTGAAATGTCATTCGGAAGAATGAAATTTGGACGAAACAATGAATACAGCAAAATCTGCATCTAATATATTTGGAAATAAATAAGGATTAAAGTGACGCTATGCACGCTTTACACCATGTAAGTACTGTACATTATAGTTCAGCCTTGTCTCCCGGGTAAACTCAACCAGCCCGCGAATTATGAAGTCTGTATTTACCTTTATTTAATTTCATGTTGGAGAAATCAGAAAATATGCACATGCAGAATAATAACAAAATCAATCATAGTACTTGATAACAGTTTAATAACTGTCAGGACACCGAAAATGATTTTTTTTTTACATGCGTATGTCTCAGCACACAGAAAAAAAAATCATTTTTTCGTGTCCCAAGATTTACAGCCTATACAGTAGTCAACAAAAAGACTTAAAAACTCTCAAGTTTAGACATTGGCCTGCGGATAAGCCGACCCCCCCCCCACTTCCAGGCCTTTATCTTTTCCTAAATTATTCGGCTTATATGCGAGTATATACGGTAATTCTATTTCTAGTATTTTGGTCTAAATTTGAAGTTTCTATCACTGTTAGTTCAAAAGTTATAATAATTTTACTAAAATTGGACAACAAAAACACATGGAACAATTTACTTCACATTCTAGAACATGTACTTCAGCGTGCAGTTTCTCATGAAAACTTGTCACAAATTAATCCTAGAAATCTTTCAGTAAGATAAAGGTAATTAATCAGTACAATTTTTGTCCAAATTTTGAAGTCCACATCATCACTATGTCAGTAATAACAATATTACTTTAATGGTGAACAAAAATGATCATATCACATTGCAAAAACGTACTTCATTTTTAAAACTGCCAATTCTACATCAGTTGTTGTCTAAACATCAGCTTTTGAGCGTTTATACACCTAGTAATGTGTTTTCCCTGGCATTTGGTATGAACAGGGACATTGCATTCCCTGCAACCAAATTTTGTCACCCCTCTTCTCTCTCCAGGTTAAGTGGCCAGTGAACATTCATGACAGGATTTTTTTCTGTCAAACATTTTTTCAATGGTATGTTGCACTGTTACTCTGGTAGGCTCTGGAACAAGTGCTGCAGCCTTTCCAGCTCTAGTGTCACCAACCAGAGATGCAACTAAGTCCTCCAGATAGCTCTGAAATGTTGGCCACAAACTTTTGACTTTCTCTGGATTTGTGTCCCGTGCAATCACATACGCATTGTACACCAAAGTTTCCATTAGGTAAAAGAAAATTTGATGCCACCATTTTTTTGACCGGTGATGAAGATAGTACCCAACCATCTGATCACAGTGATCTACTTCCTTCATGTTTTGCTGGTAATCTGATAGCATTTTGGGAACTTCAACCTGTTGCTGAACAGCCATACCAGAACATCTGTTTACAAAGCCACATAATGATGGGTCATGAAAATTTGACAAGACACAAACAGCTTTTGTATCTTGCCAAACACAAAATATAAGTTCATCCTTCTGTGTGACTCTGTATTCATGTTTCTTCAGTTTCAGCTGTTTTGTTGGCGACTCTTTTGGCAACCCCTTCCTGTTGCTACGGACCGTTCCACAGGCCATCACCCCTCTAGTATGCAAGTCTCGCAATAAATCTGTGCTTGTGTAAAAGTTGTCAAAATAGACTGTCAGATTTTTTCCAAACATGTCTGAGCAGAGATCCATAATCACTCTGTAAGTGAGCCCCTTTTCTTGCCCATCTTCTTCGCCAGTGTATACCTGGAATCTGTGCATGTAAGAAAGTTTAACTGTCAGCCATATTCCATAGTTTCACCCCCCATTTTGTTGGCTTTGCTGGGAGATACTGTCTAAAAGAGAGTCTTCCTTTGAATTTTATCATGCTTTCATCAATAGTTGCATTTGTTTTGGTTATGAAATTTGATGAAAATCTCTGGTCTAAATAATCCAGGCACCATCTAATTTTCTTTAATTTATCTGGTCTTCCCTGTGGCTGAGGTTCTGCAGCTTGTTCTTCGATGTCATAGAGATGCAAGTATCTCCAAATCAGATTAAATGTCATGAGACACTTTTTTATTGAAGGATGTGACAAATATACACTTATTTTGTCGCCAATAATTATGTCTTGATCAAAGACGAATTATTCCCATGGCAAAACATAAGCCTATAAAGGCCTTCATTGTGGGAATATCAACTGGCATCCATCTTGGTGACTTTGGTTGGGGGGAATTTTTTCTACGCTCCTGTTCAGTGTAACAGTTTGTTTCATCAACAAGTTTTTTCCAGATTAAATCATCCCAAAGTAACTCAAAGTAATGTTGTGCATTGGCTTCTTCTGGGTGTTGAACTGTTGCCCCTTCTATCAATTTAAATTGTGGCTGCAACTGAGGTGAAAAATCATCCTGGACCCATTCCTCTTGAAAGCCTTCAAAGTCAGCTTCATTCTCCAAATTACTGTCGAAACATGCTTGAAGCCCTGCTCTTTCATCAACTTGATTCAATTCTAACCCATCATTTAAGTCAATATTATCATCAGAATCATCCAAATCGTCAACTTCAATGTTGCTACCCTCACTATCAACATCCATGTTTACATCTGAGTTGTCGGCCATCATTTTATTGATTGATTTTCAAGCAAACAATTTCTTTTCCAACCACTTTTCTTTTTAAAATTTCACTGCACATGCGTGCTTTAACCATTTCCTGTGTTGGTGAAGAAGTACACAAATATTTGTGATGTATAACACGTGTTTCTAGAGACTCTACACACATACGTAGTAGAGTAGACCACAGTCGTATTCAGGATAAAATGGGATACTATGACCACAGGCGTATTCAGGATAGAATGAGGTATTATGCCTGTAGTCGTATTCAGGATAAAATGGGATACTATGACCTCAGATATATTCAGGATAGAATGAGGTATTATGCCTGTAGTCGTATTCAGGATAAAATGGGTTAAGTCAGGTCCAACTGAAAACAACACAGACCCTGATGTGCCATTATAAAACATTCTAGCAGATCAGGGTCTATCTTGTCTGTTCTGCTGATTACACCTAGCAAGATGCAGAGACTCAGACCTGCCAGTACATTATATGGTAGTTTATGTAGACCATGCAAACCAAACTCGACTCCTAAACTACCACAGTGGGGTGTTAGGCTTGTAAATTTTTCTGTTCAATGTTTTTTGTTTCAAAGTAGAGGGAACATGACTGCAATGTTGTAGACATTTTGCTGATTATAGAGGTCATGATCCAATTTAGTTATTTTACTTCACATGTACACTGGATGTAAAAAAGGATTGATAGATAACTACACATAAAATCTCATTAAAAGAAAGATACAGAAGTATTACAAAAAAATCAGCTGCATTGCTTACCACATCACATTCTCCAATTGGCACACATGTGATTCTGGCCAGCATTTGCTCATTAACCATATGAGCAATCTCAGTGGTAGTGTTCTTCATCTGAAATACAAACAGATTTCCTAACTGTATTGGTGTCTGTACAAAATGTCTGCCCCTAATAAAGACTTGCAGACCAAAATGTTTAAATACAAAAATTCAAAACTTTATTGAAAACTGCAATATTGCTTAAAATGCATGAAAAATTTAATCAGGTCATCTATATATGAATACAAATAAGCACAATGGTCCACTGACACAAATAAGCACAATGGTCCATCTAAAGTAATTTTTACTTTATCATGCGCACAAGGTTTTCATCCAAAAAGTATCAGTCTAATATGTTCAAAAATGTGTTAAAAATTTAAACACTGCTGTAATGGCCTGAATATCTCAAAAGAGTATCTACATGTAAATACAAATATGCCCACCAAATTTAATTTTGTCTACAATGGTCTGGGATTAATTATGCTAAACAATTCTTTAGTAAAGAAATCTAAATCTTACAGAGAAATTGCTGTATAGTTGAGTGCATTATACAGTACTTCTACATTTTATAATGCTTTCTACAGGAATCATGGAGTGTACTGCATAACAGTGAAAGTGCATCATAATCAGTTCATGATACAGTATTCCCTCATCATAAGGCTGTATATGGGAGCCATAGAGTAATGAAGTACATGATACAGTATTTCCTTATTATAATGTCATGCATGGGAGCCACATAATTTACTGGCTTATTAAGAGTCTGCCTCATAATGAAGTACATGATATAGTATTTCCTCATTATAATGTCATGCATGGGAGCCACAAAATGTACTGGCTTATTAAGAGACTGCCTCATAATGAAGTACATAATGCATATAAATTTACTACAAAATAATGAATTTTACTACCAATTAATAAATTTTACAACCAATTAATAAATTTTTTCTACCGAAGTAATACAAAGAGATCTATGACCCTACTCACCTTGTAAGAGGAACTGTGCTATAATGAAGGAACTTAGAGTGAGGGAGTGGTCAGGTCAAATTTTAGCTGGTTCTGCACATTTTAACATGAACTTTAAGAACTATTATTTCATGTATGTAAATTGCACATAATTTTTATTTCTTAAAATTGAAGAATAATTTCATAAAATCCAATATCTTTGCAATGCTCCATTTTTTTAAATCTTTTGGTAAAAACTTTGTGATTTAAAGGATGCACACCCAAATGTACTGTAACACCCAAATGATAAATGAGAGTTTATTCCAGATGAGCAACAAATGATTTTTCAAGCTGCAGAAACTTTGGTATGGGACTTACCACCAGGAGATTCTGGTCCTCTGGGTTCATGACCTGACCTGGTACATCTGCATCACTAGTGGGTCTTCCATCAGTGAGGACAAACACCCGTGGTAGGACGTAATGTGCATTTGTGTTATAAATGGCTCCTGAAATAAAGTCACAGTTTATGAAATGGCTAAACTAAAGTATAAAATCATACAAGTATATAGTATGGACCTATTAAAGTGATAGATATAAGTTAATGTTCATCAGTAATGACTGGATTACTGTACAATGTAAAAAGATACCAAAGCCAAATATCAGTTATCTAATTAGTTATCTAATTAGTTTAATCAAACTCTAAAGCATTAAGAGTCATAACATGTTGGTTTCCATGCTCAATGAACATTCATTCTCAATTAACACTCTATGCTTAATTAGCATTTCATGCTCAATTAATATTAGAATATGTTCAATTAACATTCGATGTTCAATTAGCATTCTATGTTCAGTTAACATTCTATCCATATATGCAGCAGTGATCATAACAGCATCTACAATTGTGAGAGATTGTCTTACATTGATGGCTAATTGCACTGTAAATTTTCAATTTACTTTTTATTAAATCAAAACTGAAAAATGAAAGATTTATTATAGTGGAATGAAAATAATTGCCAGCAACGATTTAAAGATAAAATTTTCTTCTTTCTAACATTTATCTTAATTCTTGCATCTCAAGCCTACCAAACAAAGTGATATGCTGCTGTATTTTTCACGTAAGTTCCAAAAATGCATAAGAAGAAAATGATGGCGACAAACTAATCTTTAACAACAAGAAAATAGTGATCAGAGCTTCCTCTGGGACATGTATTTGCATGAATCTGCCATTCAAAATAAGCAAATGTGCAAAAACTGCGAGCTGATTTACGATGTGCATAACAAAACCAACAACATTCATTAATATTTACAATGTTTAATTTGAACAGATAAGTGCTTGCATTCTAGATCATCTACCATAATGAAGAAAATAAAAAGTGATGTTTTCTGAAAAATGCTTTTCACTGATTATAAAGCTACATGTATTAAAGGCATTTTACCAACTGAACTTGGTAAAGCTAAACAATGGTGGACATGCAGTTTTCAATATTCAGATGTAATGTCTCTGCTGTTACATGCAGTTTTCAATATTCAGATGTAATGTCTCTGCTGTTACATGCAGTTTTCAATATTCAGATGTAATGTCTCTGCTGTTACATGCAGTTTTCAATATTCAGATGTAATGTCTCTGCTGTTACATGCAGTTTTCAATATTCAGATGTAATGTCTCTGCTGTTACATGCAGTTTTCAATATTCAGATGTAATGTCTCTGCTGTTACATGCAGTTTTCAATATTCAGATGTAATGTCTCTGCTGTTACATGCAGTTTTCAATATTTGGTGGGAGCCAGATTGACCAAGTGCTCGCCTTTCCAATCACTGCCATCTCACCTCTGTCCTTATGGGCTTGGCCAATGTGTGTATGTGACAAAGTTTGCCAGTAGCTTCCCATAGGTCAGTGGTTCTTACCGAGGTTTTCCCAGGTTCTTCCTCAACCAGTTATAATGGCCTCCATGTATGGTCTATCTTGTCCTAAAAATGGCATTAAACCCACAACAACAACAACAGTATTTGGTGGTACTGTCTCTGCTGTTGCATGCATTTCTAATTTATAAAATGCAGTACCATGGTCATAATACTAAAAATGCTGCCACTGTGCTGACAATAAAGATAGATAACCATAAGTTTTATCTGTATTCATTAAAAGTTATTTATCACATGTTTGTTGAAACATATCTGAAGGGGTCCAATCACAGATACTGTTCCCATATGAAAACTGCCACAATCCAATTAAAAGCAAAGTTTTTAGTAAATTATATTTCTCCAAAACTAATTATCCTATTAACATTAGGACTTACTCTCTGCTACCTTCAAATCCAGCCATCATGGAGATATGAAAAATGTCTCTCTGTCTACACATCATAGAGACAAAGAGAAAGTAACTCTTACAGATTAATGCTGTTGTTCCTGCTATGGTGGCGCTCTACAGTTTCGTATTTTGCATAGGGTTAGAATTTTAAGGAAAAAGAATTTCCCTGGGTTTCCTCACTGGTTATACTGGGTATTTAAAAAAGACCTTGTATATCTTAGGTATTGTTCAAAGAACCTTTAATTCACTTTATTATGGTGTATGATTGATGGGTGTAATATGGGTTATAGAGTATACAGCTTGGCCTTACTCCAGATGTGCACCTTTCAAAAAACTGCTAGCTCCACTTGGTCATTTTCACTTCCTGAACTTAGAGGTAAATTGTCAAAAAAAGAGCTGATAACTTTTTTTACATTTTATATATTTGATAATTCATACATTGCACTTTCAGAAGCTGGTATTGTCTAGTCTGGCAAAATTCATTTTCCCTATTTTAATAGCAGCTAAGGATAGTGTACTTTAGACAAATTCAGGCTGATTTTTGGAGCACAAGGGAGCAGTCATTTTAGTCAGCAGTGTGCCAAGATCATTTACAATTTCCAAAAGTACAATATCCAAAGAAATGTCAGCCACATTACATCAAAGTAGCATAGAGGTATGCCAACATTCTCTCCACTGTGCATGCTTTAAATGCAAACAACTTCACCTTACATACATCTCTCTCTCAAAAGCACATAATAACTAGTGAGCACCACCACAGCACATAGGTATCATTATTGTATGATTTAATTTTGATTGTATGGCTGAAATATTTAAGTTGCAAGCATCAAAACAATCCTTTTGAATAATTCTCCTGTATTTCCCCCCCCAGAACAATATTTATTTGTGTCAGAGTCTCAAACAAGTACAGCCCCCCACCACCTTATGATAAAAAGTGAGCTATTTTAAAAATGTGCATTACATTTTGTCAACATAGCAACCAGTGTTGTGCTGAAAGATAGGAACATGAAACTAGCCATAATTATTCCTGAGATGTCAACAATAAATTTCACAGTTTGAAAGGGATGGAACAGATGAGGTTCATAAAGGTCAAACGTCAAAGGGTAAAATATTTGCTTATTGTTTAATATGGAAGAAAGCAAACTTGCTTTGTCATCATTTATTTTTTAATTTCATTGCAAATAAATGAAAAGAAACATTTTCACTATATATTTCTTTTACTTAATACAACAGTTTTAAATTTAAGTTGACTTTATTCCTATTCTCTAAGACTTCTAATTTCCCCATAATTAAGGTCACTACTCACACAAACATGCCTCATGGCAAATTATGTAAGCAAGTGCAAATTAAGCATAATTTGCTTATTTTCATGCATAAAATCAATGTTAATGTACCATTTTATTCAGAACATCATACATAATGACATGAAAATAAGAAAAATAATTGCATAAATTTTTATATTTGTTTTAAGGTGGCGCTCTACAGTTTCGTATTTTGCATAGGGTTAGAATTTTAAGGAAAAAGAATTTCCCTGGGTTTCCTCACTGGTTATACTGGGTATTTAGAAAAGACCTTGTATATCTTAGGTATTGTTCAAAGAACCTTTAATTCACTTTATTATGGTGTATGATTGATGGGTGTAATATGGGTTATAGAGTATACAGCTTGGCCTTACTCCAGATGTGCACCTTTCAAAAAACTGCTAGCTCCACTTGGTCATTTTCACTTCCTGAACTTAGAGGTAAATTGTCAAAAAAAGAGCTGATAACTTTTTTTACATTTTATATATTTGATAATTCATACATTGCACTTTCAGAAGCTGGTATTGTCTAGTCTGGCAAAATTCATTTTCCCTATTTCAATAGCTGCTACGGATAGTGTACTTTAGACAAATTCAGGCTGATTTTTGGAGCACAAGGGAGCAGTCATTTTAGTTAGCAGTGTGCTAAGATCATTTACAATTTCCAAAAGTACAATATCCAAAGAAATATCAGCCACATTACATCAAAGTAGCATAGAGGTATGCCAACATTCTCTCCACTGTGCATTCTTTAAATGCAAACAACTTCACCTTACATACGTCACTCTCTCAAAAGTACATAATAACTGGTGAGTGCCACCTATATGGCCAATTGTACCCCAAATGCAACTAGTTTATGCTTGATTGCAAAACTATGACAACATGTTAGCATTTGCGGGGAAGGGTGGGACTGATTGAGAGTAATGTCATCAGGTAAGTATTTTTGGAGAAACATAATTTACTAAAACATTTCCTTTCTCCATCAAAAACCCCATTGCCCAATCTCATTAAGAAAGTAGGTAGGAGGAATATGAGGGAATACTTCAGCATGCAACCCTTCACCCTATAGGAGCAAGATGACTTCCCTCTAGAAAAATGATGAACTTCTAATGTGACATCAGCACAATTGAAGACTGTGTTTATACATGTGCCATCATTGTCAGATCTAGAACCTGGTTATTGCATTACACTTAAAAGTTTCCCAGAAGATCCACTGAAAGTTGCAAGGCCCTGCGCTGAAGTTCTGCTGTCATAAACAGGGCATGGGCAGCTACCAGTGGCCCAGTGAGATTCAGCTCTCTCCTTTGCAAGGCCATGTCATGAAGACAGAAGCTGCAGAAAGTAGGCTGGGCACGTCAGCCTATCGACTCCACTGTGTCTCAAATTGAGATATTACGTTTGATGGCCAGGCTCATGGAGATTGCCAAAATCTTCACAAGTTATAACGATCCTTTGAGAGTTCAGAGTGCACAGATCTAATAACCCACTTTAGCCAAATAGCAAGTGCTTGTAGTGTTATGTTTTGTTTTCTTGTCTTACCCAGCAGGAATAGCCTTGCATGGCTGCCTCGAACTTTCTCCATGTACCTCAGATAACATATTAGGGCATGTACCAGGTCCTGAAGCTTTGCCTCACTTGACAGACTGACAGAGGAGAGAGTTAATTTGATGGTTGCCCACTGACAGTGACCTGTCCTAATAAATGAAACCAGACTGCACCATTAGTACAACTGAGCCATTGGAATGGAACTGCATATATTCACATTCATGGACAGTGCATGTAGTCACCCTGCAAGCTGAAGCAAGTGCTATCATGAAATAAGTTTTGTATAATAACTGCTTCAGCAAGGTGGAAGACAGGGGGCTCAAACTTTTCAGCCACATCAAGACCCAGGAGATGTTAAATTTTGATAGCAAAGTAAGCAAGCATGGTCTGGATATGTTGACTGGACAAGTTGGAAAGGTCCTTGTCGAGTCCATTCTCATCTCTTCCATGATATCTGAATGTGTCTGAGATCAATGAACAGTATCCCTTGATTATGATATTGGCTAGATTCTTGTCATCAAAGAATAAGTTCACCAGTTGGTTGATGGTGTGTGTGTGTGATTTGGATTTTTAATGTAGCTTTAACAATTTTCCAGTCATATCACTATATTGTCTGCATTGTGGCAGTTTACAGTGATGTCTAGCACTGGGGCATCATGCTGCAGACATGTAGCATAATGTCCCACCCAGTCAAATTATCCTGACACCAGGCCGACCAGTCCTAACAATGACCTCTTAAAGGTAAGCACCTAACAAGGCAACTGCTAGTACCATTTGTTTAAGTCTTTGGTATGGCTTTGCCAGGGTACAAACCCTCACCCTCCCGCATTCGAGATGGATGCTCTAACCACTTAGGCCACTGGAGCGGTCAGAGTTGGCCGATGGAGGCTGAGACTGGTGTGATGTCATTAACATCACACTAGTTGGTGAAAATGTGCCACTTCCTCTCCTGTATCATCAAAGTGGAAGACCATCCAGCTGTCATGATTATATGCACAACTGAAGCATCAAACTGCTTTTCTTTACACAGCCTTGATGACAATAGCCTGGCATGAAAGAGGAGCCTCCCCCAGATAAAGACAGAATAACAGTGACCTCAGATGCCTGAGCTACACTTTTCCTGGGTATCTTCATTACCAAATTGATCAGATCATTGACCAAAGATTTGTTTCATCAGACAGGGGCAACCAGAAATATTTTACAGTACATGCCTCTCATTTTCTGAATTAATTTCAGCATTAGAACCACTGAAGGAAAGGCATATGACCATATTCCCTCAGAACTAACTGAAAGGGCACTGACAGCACATATTGTTCCACCTCATTGTGAAGAGGTCTAGAATCAGTCAACCCATAGGGTGCAGACTCAGTGGAAGATGGATGGATGCTCTGTATGAGATTGCTCTGTATGAATCAGTTGATCTTCCTTGATAATGGGTCAGCCAGAACACAGAGCCTGCCTTGAATGTGTCGACTTGTATATTTATATGATATTGGGCACACCAACAAAGGTAATCCCATATTATGATATGAAGGTCCAATGACTTTGTCTCCAATTGTTTTAAGAGGTAGGTCATTACAACCAAATTGTCCAACATTATCAGAACCATCTTCCTTTGGATGCATTCCACTCAGGTCACCTAGAATGGCCTTCTTTTCCAGGAGACATGTGAAGAGCCTTCTTTTGCAGTATCCACTTGCTAATGACTGTCACAAAATCCAGTAACAACCAAGTCAATCCCAACCAAATAAACTGGTGTCTGAACTGATTGTGATGATCTGGTTGTTAAGCTTCTAAAGGCATTCCCACTACTAGCTGCTCTCTGTCTTGATATTGGACAGGAGCATTTGATTTTTGTCGAGATTATAATTTAGTGATCTTATCAACCTGAGATCTGGTGCCACTCTGCTAGATGGGCCATTTGCAGAGGGCACATGTAAAGGTGGCTGAGGTATAACATGTCTACCACCACAATGACCAGGCCAAGAAGTTGAAGAAACTCCTTCAGCAAAATGAATGTCCTGGAGGATGCCTTCAACAGCACATAAATGATACTGCTGATGTATGACAGGACCGACTACATACACATCATACTGCACAGCAAGTCAGAGGACCTTACCATCTCCATCTTAAATTCTGGGGCAGTAATACAGTGATTGAGTCTGCTCAAGTCTATGATAGGTCTCATTTTTCCATATTCATTCATAACAAGAAAAGGACTGGAATATACACCCAGTTAAACTACCACCATCTGCTTTATAAGCGTCCACTCTATTTCCTTCTGTAAAATGTCCATCTTTGCAGGACCACTAGGGATTTCTGTCATGATGGAGAATGATGAAACTGGAGGGGACTGGATGAATGAGATCCATTGCCCCTTCAAAACAATTTGGCTGACCTCATTGTTTATTGGAAATAGGTTGATTTAAGTCTGGCTAAACAGATGAGTGGCATCCACAGGAGGGCCACTAGCAGCAGGAGGGATGGCAAGTCATTGATGATTGATGGGAGACTTAGGGGAGGAGAAACATTATTGGTCAGCAGCTGGGATGGTGTACAGAAAACAACATATAACTTGTGGGCTGATGCTGCCAGCAAGGTCAAAAAGAAATCCTGTTTTCAATTCCATGAGGAGAGGGACTGATTCTCAGAAGGCTGCCAGTTTGTGTTAAAAATGGTCCTAGTTTCATCCAATTCACTCACTGACATTCTAGAAGACAAAACCTTTTGTAAAATTTGTACAATATTGATTCCAATACAGTTTGAGTACAATTGCTTGGTGTGGCATCAACTGGATCTAAGCGATCAATGCCAAAGGCATTTGAGATCTTCATGGGGGTTGAGGCAGCATCTGAATGACCCCATAAAGCTGGCCTGAGATTCCAAATAATTGGTTAGTATTTCAGATTCAGAGCATGCCATATTCTACAGCCCTTCAAATGCCTTTAAATGCCTTTAAATGCCTTTAAATGCCTTCAAATGCCTTTAAATGCCTTCAAATGCCTTTTCATGTCACTGGACCAAATATATTCTGTTCATACTGCACACATCTTAAATGTGTGCGAAGAAGAGGATTTTTGCAGGCCAGACATGTCTTATGGTTGTCCTCCTGACATTAAAACATCTGCACTTCTTGCAATTGACTGAGATCTCTGTCAGGAAAGACAAGAAAACATGAACAAGTGCATATAACAAATATATAAATTGTTCAAACAGGCAAACATGCATTCCTAAGATGACCAAAGAAGTGCATAATAAACCAAGGTTTAACAATTACACAGGGAAAACTTGAGTGCTACCAAATGATACCACATTGACAATATTTTCTGGTAAAAAATGCATAAATATGAATGAATTCACTGTTAACAATTAAAATGTTGTAGACATGCCATGAAATTATATTATGACTTGCTATACCACTGGCTGGTCAAAACTAAATATGAATTGTAACGATTCTTGGAGTCACTGTTCATAGTTGCAAATGAAAAGTTAAATCGGTTATGTTCAGGATACCGGTTGCCACCTATTAGTAACAAGGGGAATTAATCTGTGAGAGTTACTTCCCTTGATCTTTATGATAAACAGATGGAGGGACAATTTTTGTCTCAGAAAGGGCTGGATTCAGAATCAGCAAAGAGTAATTCCTAATGTCAACATGACCATGTAATGTATTTTACAGAAAAATAGAAAATACTGCTTACAAAAATTTCAGAGGATGAATTCCCCCTCTGAGCAAAATTCCTGGAGAAACCACTGAACTAACCTAAACTACCAATATTGCAAATTATTTATTTTTATGAACATACATTTTTGTGACTTGTGAAACAACATTTGGATGGCACCGGATTGGTAAAGAGGTCCTATTCTTTCAAAGGGGAATTGTTTACTGGATTTTTAAATTCGTATTTTTGCATGTCTAATTATTACATGTCCAATTATTCTTATATGGTTGACCTGGAATTCAATACAGATATTCAATCCATATCTCTATATCACACACCCAGAATGGAAGAGTTTTTTTGTTTTCCCTGATGACATCATGTAAATAGTTTTAGATGCACAGAATTTAACTTTTATAGATCTTAATTCATCTTGAATTTCATTCACATTGTAAAAGCTAAAAATATTTATAAAACATTAAAGGGATGATATGTAATGAATACAAAACGACATTCATATTTTTTTATTTTTTTTAGTCAGGGGAGATAACTCATTGGCTATGGCTTATGAATATGTCTATGCCTAACAGCTTTGATGTATCCATACTCCATATCAAACTCATTCTTCAGCCAACTGGGAATTAAACATATAGTTCTGCATATATATCAAATTCAAAGTCACATAAATTAGTACTTCTTAAAATATGGTGATTTCACACTTTCACAGTAAAAATACAAAAAATACTCACTTTCACTGTCAGCAAGAACAGCCAACACCAACAAGAATGCCATCTCCAAGTGAGTGGGACCTTCAGCATAAAACGAATCTGCCAAGAACAGGAAAAATGTCCATACAGAAAAAGAAATACAATGCTACACTAGAATATAGGATCTGGCGGCATTTACCCATCTAAAACTTTCCTTTGTACCCCAACAATTAGATGAAATTTTCTTTATATCATCAAACAAGGACAAATTAAGCTTAAACAGCTCTGGGACAAAAATTTGCTAGGTACCCACAAACAACATAAAAAATGGAAAATAAGTCACAGCTTATGTTTTATGTAATCATTAACAATTTTTTATGGCTTATTGTCAATGATGGTTTTTGTTTTGATAGATATATATTTTTTTAGTAAAAATATAATTAAGGGTTGGGAAACATAATCAATCAACATCAAATCACTGACCAATAAGACATGTCTAATTGGCTAACATCATATCACTGACCAATCACACTTGTTTAATTGAATGATGTTGAACCACTGACAAATCAGACAGGCCTGACGGCTAACATCAAATCATTGACCAACCAGACTTCATCATTTTTAGCCGAGTCTAAATCTGAGTGACTTGGATGGTCAAAAGTAGCTTGAGTTGATGAAGTTAAAATGGAAATTAATTTACAGTAAATCCACCAATATTGCCATCATACATGCAGAGTAGTTTAATCTTTTGGTTATGGCATCATGTGTTAGCCAATTGTTTTTGAAGAAATCAGTCCCAATCAGATTAGCAAATATAAATATCTACTAGTTTTAGTGTCATTGGCACTGAAACTTGTTTTGAATTATCTGCAGCCATCTTGAAAAATTTCTCTATTCAAGGTAAGTTTTTTCATCTAATTATGCTAAAGTGATCTTTAGTGGCAACAATATAGCATTTCATCTGGTTTTCTTTGTCTCAGATGTTCAAAGTTTTTAAACATTTTGGCCAACTGCTCTATCAGCTGAGATGTAAAGTTGATGCAGAAAAGCTCAAAGTAATCAAAATACAGGATAGTGAGATTAAGAGCACAGCTATAGTGGAAGAAGTGACAACACCTAGTGTTTCCAAAATCAGCACTCTTATCATCTGGACAAATATTTTTCTTTCCACACCTAGTTACAATAAGGCCCAATGCTTGTTTATCTTTCATTTTTATTGTTTTAGAACAATCAATGACAACCCATCTAAAAGACTATTAAAATTAACTAAAAACATATGAAGATAATTAAGAAAATTGCTTTAAGTTTACAAATGGCTGAACAATCAGCTGATGGGAGTGAGGAGATGGGATTGAGACACAAGACTGATAAGATGTCACATGGTATGGCAACTGAATATTCCATTTAAAAGCAAGTCTGGTCAGATGTGCCAACATCAAATATCAACATGTGAAATAATACAATATATTTAATCCCATTTTACTTTTATGTTTAAACCAGATCTGATAGCATTAGTATTAACAACAAAACTGGTAGTGTAATTAAAGTTCTCTTTTTGACAAAAAACCTAACTTTATTTTAAATCATATTGTGTCAACTGTAGAGTCAGTTTTGATAGTTTATAACTGTTGAAATACCATTTTTTTTCTAGTAACATGTGTTTCTTCAAGAATACTTACCCAATCATAATACCTTAAGAGAACTAGTGCTACCTTGCAAATCAGGTTCCCCCAAATAACACTTTTAGCTAAAAGAAGATAAAAGTTATCTGCCCACCTAGGTGGTGCTTGAGCAGAGTGACCTCTCCTTGACATAGAAATTCTCATGAAAACCCATGAATATCTCAGGTACTACTGAAGCATAAGGGCATGCTCTCTATGTGGATGTAACTGCAAGGAGGCTGGGAGGGTGCCTGTGTATTATGATTGGGTAAGTTTTCTCAAAGAAAATAAATGGTTTCTTCTTTAAATATGTTACCCTATCATAATACCTTAGGAGAATAAGTAAGAGGTGGAAGGAGATACATCCCCTTACCCCATAGAGACCATCTCCAGTCCCTTAAAGTTTGTGAGACAGCTTCTAGATAACCCAAATGGGAAAAGGCTCAAATTTGTTTGGGAGTGACTTCAAAAGGGAAACATTGTGGAAGTCATGAAGCTGCATCTGTATGAAGCTATCTAATGATCTGGACGGGTAACCTTTGTGCCACAAGTAAAGGTGCCTCCAGACTGACTTGAGCCTTTTAGGATGAGAGATATGTGATAAGAATTGAAGTATACTCAGATCTCCATTCCACAGCATGGACAAAGATATTTAGAGAATAGTTTCACTCTTATGCAATGACTGTGTTGAATGTCCTAAATTCATGTCCTAATGTCTTGAGCCAATGTGCTTAGCAAATTCAATGGTGTGGGTTTAGTCCAATATGCAGGACAGATAGCTGTCTTTATTCTGGATGAAAATGCTTATGATGATATATCATCCTTTCCTCTTTGAAGGTAAAATGAGGCATGATCTCCACTGATGCATCAGCTTGATATTCCTGAGATACCACTTCAGAGCTCACACAGGTTCCTGTTGATGACCTTGAGATAAGTGTCAAGAATAGATGGGAATTATTACCAATATCTTATTCTTCATGAACGGAAGCCTGTTCTTGGTCATGAATGCAGGGGGCTTCATGAGTGATATTAATCCATTGTGGAGAAACTGCAAGTAGAGGTGTCCACCAATAAGAAATGTATTGCTGATTTTGCCTGCTGACTGCCAAAGTATTGAGGATGCAGGACTTATAAAATAGGTGAACTAAGTAAGTTCTGGAGAACAGTTCAAATGGTGTCTTGTTCCACCACGTTAATACCCATGATAGCTTCCACTTGAGCAAAGGTTCAATGTCATTGGCCTCATGGAATCCAAATCAAAAGAAGATTAGATAGATCTTTGGTTTGTTTGATATCCTCTCTTCTATGATAGCACAGTATGCAAGGGATCATGGAATGGTAGCTTTAACTGCAATTGG
The DNA here is from genome assembly GCA_016617855.1 of Megalonaias nervosa. Taxonomy (NCBI): domain Eukaryota; kingdom Metazoa; phylum Mollusca; class Bivalvia; order Unionida; family Unionidae; genus Megalonaias; species Megalonaias nervosa. The sequence goes on along the minus strand of JAECUM010009704.1, from coordinate 48,911 downwards.
TGTTAAGTGTCTCTCATTGAAGAGTCTTAAGAAATTAGCTATTGAGGTATGGGTGCCTACATTGGTATAAAGTGCTCTATGTGCCCCAATGACAAGGAGATTGAAAGAATGGAGTGTCATGTGTAAAATCATGTCTTGCTCCAAAAGATAACTTGGCTGCTGCTTGGAGCCTACTGTAGGTGAATCACACAATTTCTGGAAGCATTTTGAGTGGGATGTGAAAGCACATCTCTTATAAGTCCACAATCGACAGCATAAGGACCCACTGTTGCATTCCAACACAAACCAAATAGCATTAACTGAGATAACTGAATGCATTTAGGTTGAGGACCAACTGTAGCTGACTTGTGACTTCCAAGCGGTTGCTAATGAAAGGGTCTCTTCTTGTGGCAAAGACTTGAGAAATCTACATTGGCTGGGATTGAGGGACTAAGCTTGGCATCATAAATAATGAGTGTCTTGAGCTGGAATGTGCATTAGACTGGTCTCTGTAATTGCCTGTATAGACCTGGTTCAACTAAATGGATGACAGCTTGTCTTCTGGTGACTTATGCATATGTTGTGGTCATGGCCCCTATGATCCCTTGTATATGGTCTAGTCCAGTCAAAATGGAAGTAGGTTATTTGTGTGGGGAGGACATTGTCTGATTCATTATGTTGGGACAGGTTATGGATGTTTAATCTATGTAACCAGTCCATACATCTTCTGCATGAAAGGAAACTTTTGGCTGTTTGCTTTGCTCTTTCCCTTGCTGTTCAGCATTAGATACAGGGTCAAACACTGAGGTGTCCAGTGGTGATGACCTATAAAGATTCAGACTGTGGCAGTAAATGAAAAGTAGAATCTTCCATAGATAATTTCACCTGATGTCAGAACTGTAGACCCAGCAGGTGATGTAGAGAAATGAGAGCAGTAGTTCAGTGGAATTGGGCTGGGAACTTCAGGTCAAGCCTGCAAAGCAGAGTTTCACTCATCCAAATAGGATCCAATAACAACAAGGGAACTTGAATGCCAGTATTGTCATTTATAGATTAAACTAGTCAACATCTCCTTTGTTACCTGCAAAATAGTTGAAGAAGAATGTCAATTATGGTGGCCCACTACACTTGCAGTGCTGATAGTCATATCCCATTACTTCTAACTTGTCACTAAGAAAAGTATCTTGGACCACAGAGGCTTAGGGGCTAGTGAAGAGACATCTCTTGAAAACTGAGGCCTCAAAATGGATATCATATGCTGGAAGTGTTTTAAGGTACCATGTGGGTAAGATAGATCCATGAGGGTGTCTGTATAAACTGTATGTCTTTCACAGAAGTGCCTAGTACTATGCGGTTAGACTGATCCAAAAGAGTGCCTGTACAGACTGGGCATTGTCCACAGGAAGTGTCTATTCATGCAGAGCTTGGCAGCACTACACGAGTTGTGGAACTGGACAAAATCATTTCTAGCTAATACTGTACAATCCATTGTGGTTCTGGCAATTAGAGATATATGGCCAAGTCCAGTCATGGAGGAACATGACCATCCTGGCTGCCAAGATGCTGGTTGGGATGGGGTAAGGGATATTGATCTATGTATCTGGTCCATAAATCTGACAAGAGAGACTGTAACTGATGCTTGTTGCTGGTCTCCATCATGCTGCCCTTGCATGCAATCAGATGTATTCATCACCCAGGTAATGATTGACTTCTGTCCATTATAAGCAAGTCTGACATGTATTCAAGGGGTGACAACCAGAGAAACTACACATGTTGAGTGGTTGTCATACTGGTCATGCCTATGATCTAAATCTGCAAGACAAAACACAGCTGACTCTATATACATGTAGTGCAGTGAGTGTCCTTCCTGCTTTATAAACATGTGAGTATCCATGAAGAGTTACCCATGGACAAATGTGACCCATACAGGTAGAATTAGAGCATTGCAATGAATATTTAGAAAATGGACATTAAATAACCAAGTCCATTCAATGCTTACCTGTAGGAAGCTAACTGACTGCCTATACAGATAGACATCACTCAAGCATTGCTATAGCAACATTCATGAGCTGGACACTACTGAGTAAACCATGTACAGAAAATTTACCTGTACTTATCTGACCAGAGCAGGAGCTATACAGTAATGTAAACAAGGTTCTATATTGCACATAAAATTCTGCGTATAAAAAAGGAACCGAAGCTTTGTATTGATACTTACAAAGCAGATACAACAATATCCATTATGAGGCAATTTGACCTGTAGGAAAAGACCCAATGACGTTCTATACAGGTAAAATCAATAAAGCGCCAAGTATATGACTGAATTAGTGCTAGAAGACCACCTAATGAAGGCAATGAAGCCTCAACTTATATTAATTCACAATACTACCTGTAGGAAGGCACAATGATGGCCTGTACAGGTAAATTCAGTGCATCTGTCTTATTTGAACACAGGGTGGGTGCAGATTTATACCATATGATGTTGTACCTGGAAATCAGTGATAGCAGACAATGTAATAAAGCAATGAAGCATCCAGGTATAATATAATTTATAATACTACCCATAGGAAGGCTCAAGGATGGCCTGTACAGGTAAAATCATTGAAGCTTGGTGCCCAGATGTTAAGAATACCTTGGTATAGAAAACTCATCTGTACGTACCAGGTCATAATGGAATTATATAAGGAGTTTTCTACAGGTATAGAGACTTGCATGGATATAAAATATAATTATAGTCCAAAGTAATTGTGAAGTCACATAGGTTACCAATGTAAATAAGTAAGTGCTATTAAATGTTAGAAGACAACAAAGTGTTAGAAAATTGAAAAGAGAGAACTCTGTCATCACAGGATGAGAGAAAAGTTGGAAATATAGATGGAGTATGCTTTCTCCAACTTATAATGGTGTATCTTCCAAAATTGATTCTGGTTTTTGCAAGATCTCTCATGGTGAAAGCATGCTTCTTATTATGAGCGGAAGTAGTTACTAAGATATTCATGGGATTTGGTGCCAAATCCCTATGCCAAGGGGAGATCACTCTGCCCAACCACCACCTACGAGGGTGGATAACTTTTAGCTTCTTTTAAATTAAAGTGTTATCTGGGAAAGCTGGACTTGTTAGGTAGTAGTAGTTCTCCTAAGGTATTATGATTGATTAACATATTTAAAGATGAAAAAAGAAGCTCAATGATGATTAATTACTGACTCTCAAATATGCTAGAACCAGGAGTCAAACACAGAACTAGTAAGGTGTTTTATGTTTGCTTTATCTAGGGTCTCATCAGCTGACTAACTGAATGAGATAACTGTTGTCAACTTACTAACAACATTCCTGACTTTCTGGTAGTTGTTGGTAAGGTGCTGAGGAATGCTGCCAACACTGGCTCCAATTGTGATCAAAGCTACATTTTCCTCCAGGCCATTCTCAAACTGGACTTCTTCCAGACCTGAGGAAACACACTAAATAATTGCATTCTGTTTGCATTAAAATATTATCTATGCAAATAATAATAATAATATCTGTAATAATAATAATAATAATCATAAAAGATACCTGATATAGTAACAATGGGAGTAACTTACTACAATATATACATACAAATGAAAAAGTCAAATATCATTACTCTTTGATACAATTGCACACTTGAATACTCGTAAGCAAAACATCATGAGTAAAGTATTCTGGAAAAGGACACCATCTTTGTTTGTATTAAATATTATAAGCAGGTGCAATCAGTGATTTAAACCTTGCAAGCAATCAACTGACTAATGTTATCCTAATTATCTAAGAACATTCTTAGAATGAAAAAAAGATCACACTATTATTTTTCTCTCCGAAGTGATGAAGAATGTAAATCCAAGTTAACATAGCAATGCATCAAATGAAAACCAAAGGAAAGAGATTTACCACCACTGTTTTGTAAAAGATATACATCTGTTGGAAGATGAGGATCAGCTGACGAGTACCTTTGCATTAGTACAATGGTACTAGGTTTATTTTGTGCTGGGTCAATAGGATTCGGCTCATGACAGTTGACTTTAGTGAAACATCAATGTCATATTTGGTTTGAAATGACAAAAAAATAACACTGAAATTATACCAATTTTAAAATTTTGTTTTGCGTCTAGTGTCAATTAAATGAAGCATTTTTGTAGGCTTCAAATCTAGCAAAGACAACTTATTAATGTTGAGTATAGGTGGCTTTTTTGACAGAATATTGTTCCAAGATCGAGATATAATTCTTATATGTAATTACCAAATTAAACTTGATGAATACAAATGTACAAGTCTGGATCAGCCATTTCTTTCCACTGGTATGATTAAACATGCTGATTCATTATGTTTGTAGACTGGCAAATTTCCTATCTCTCACTCTCTCTAATAAACACATGCACACAAACATAAAAGTGCATACATGAAAACACAGATAATGACTGTAAATGCTATCAGAAATGAACCTAAAATCTGGCATTGACCTGAATGAATGTACCCACTTTACCATTGCCTAGGTGTCACGGTTGATCCACTTTATTTCTTCCACTTTAGAATTCTTTTATTCAAATAATTTCTACTGGAATGTTTCATTTTGTCTGCACCTCTTATCATGGCAGAGAGTGACTATCAAGGAAGAGAGAGTCAATCAAGGCACACGGTGATAATCATGGAAAGCAAGTCTATCAAGGCAGACAGTGACCATCAAGACATACACTGACTATCAAGGCAGACAGTGACTATCAATGCAGAGCAAGTCTATCAAGGCAGACAGTGACTATCAAGACAGTGACTCTCAAGGCAGACAGTGACAATCAATGCGGAGCAAATCTAGCAAGGCAGACAGTGAACAAGACAGACAATGACTATCAAGGCAGACAGTCTATCAAGTACGTGACTATGAAGGCAGACAGTGACTATAGCAGACAGTGATTACCAAGACAGTGACTTATCAAGGCAGACAGTGACTATCAAGGCAGAGTGAGTCTATCAAGACAGACAGTGACTATCAATGCAGAGCAAGTCTATCATGGCAGACAGTGGCAATCAAGGCAGACAGTGACTATCAAGGCAGACAGTGACTATCAATGCTGAGCAAATCTATCAAGGCTGACAGTGACTATAAATGCAGTCTATCAAGGCAGACAGTGACTATAAGGACTGTGACTTGTGAAGGCATTCTGTGACTATCAATGCTGAGTGAATCTATTACATCAGACAGTGACTATCAAGGCAGCCAGTGACTATCAAGACAGACAGTGATAGTAAACCTAATAACCACGGATATAGCAAGAAAATGATCATTTTGTAGAGTGATGGAGAAATAATAAAATTGTAAATTTGTCTTTCAAGCATTTTACTTATGATGCTTTGCAAATTTAAAAAACAACATGCATTAAAGCTACCGTTTATAATCCGACTGACTAGACCCTGACTGCCCATTATAAAACATAAACTTCTCCTATAATCATCCAATTTCAAATTCATTGAATTGTGATTACTGATATCATGATGTGAAACCAATTGCAAGTAAGACTATTGAGACCAGAATGTGTAGCCAAACCTATGCTTAAGACTATCTCTTCTAACAGACTATATACCATACATGCTCACTTATAAGTCAAGACAAACTGTAAATAATAAAGATCCTGAGCTGACATAACATAATGCGCATGCAGATCAGGGTCTAGCTTGTTTGTTCTTCTGATTACTCCTAACAAACTGCACAAACCCAGATCTGCTGGCACATTATGCAACAGCAGATATTGGTCTGCACAGTTTGCAGTCAGACTTGTCTTATAAGCAGGTACACATGGTATTTTAAGGAAGAATGACATTTTTTGATTCTACATCCAATTTGATAAAATGCTCTTGAAAAACCATCAGTCTTTTGACTCCACGATTTTATTCCCAAAGGTGGTATGAAAACAGTTTACACATGCTGTTTAATGTCTCTATGATATCACAGAATGTATAATCAGTGAACCAACCATCAACAAAGTCAGAAATAAACTGGACAGCATCTTTGAGTGGTTCCCCCTGGACACTACCCGAACAGTCTACAATGATTACAGTACATGGGCCCTCTGCACGACTATCTGGGTTCTGAAATGCTGTAAAGATAAAGGGAAAATTTATTCAATGACAAATAATTACATATAAAATAAACAAAATGTATAAAGAAAAACATTCAAGAGAAAAGCTCTTATTTAAAGTTCAAGAAAAACAGTTTACATACACAGTATACATTTACTTACAAAATTTATTTGTTCATAAAAATTTCAAAATTTATCTATCGTTCTACAGAAATCAATTTCATTAGACCTTTTACAATGCAAAACTTCTTCCAATAATGTGCAGGGTTCCTCTGGTACATACTCACACATGGTGTGAACTATGTACATGTGGTGGGAGGCCCCAGTGCAGCTAAACAACAGGTTAAAAACATCCCTGGTCCGAACTAAGTGATCCCCATGCCAACCCATGTTCTGAAAGCAACGATGGAATTGGCGTTGAATAAGTCATATCTCTCTAATGCTCATGAAAACCTACACAGTTTATGGACCAAGCTCAATAAGGCCCAGCCTATGAGAAGCATGAAAACCTACAGTTTGACTACCAAGCTCAAAAGGCCCTGCCTTGGAGAAGCATGAAAACCTACAATTTGACTACCAAGCTCAAAAGGCCCTGCCCTGGAGAAGCATGAAAACCTGCACAGTTTGAGGACCAAGCTCATTAAGGCCCTGTCTATGAGAAGCATGAAAACCTACACAGTTTGAGGACCAACCTCAATAAGGCCCTGTCTATGAGAAGCATCATCTTCTTTTCAGTACATAAACTGTGCTAGTTGTAAATTTTCTTCACTCTGTATTGATTAAGTTTTAAGGTGTACAAATTGGTATTGGTTACAATATTAAGTTTTAGACTTTCTAGTGCCTACAATTGCAATATTTTTTTGAGAAATATTCATGGTTCCCATTCTTTTTTAAAGATAAATATCCAGGTCATTTCCTGGGTTTTTACAGGATGGAGTTAAGTTTTTCAAGGTTCACATATGACCATTACAGGATCAAACTAAAGAACATTTTAGCTTATAAAACATGCATTTTTTTAAATCAAAAGATGGTTCTATTTCGAGACTCTCCCAAAACATCTAAGTCAGAAATGATGATCATGCACTAGACCACAAAATATATCACATGAAACAAGTCTGACTACTGTATATTCCTATAAATTGCCATGTGAAGTCATTTCAAATAAAAGAATAAAAATTCTAACTTTACTTTGCTGACCTGCAGTATGTTGGTATGAGTAAACAACATAATGGACATAAATTAGTTCTGTTTCCTTTCAAACCTTTAATTCTAAAGAAATCAGAAGAATCAGTTGTAAATCAAGATAGCAATCTATGCGCATGTTATACAAAGTAAACATTTCTCATTGCAATATGATAAAAATAAATAAATGCAAAATATTAGAATCTTATCTTGTAAAGAAAAAAGTCTAAACCCTAAATTAATCTGTGCCAATAAAACCCAAAACATAATTTTTCAAACAACCTAAACTCATTAAGATGACTGTTAAAAATCCATCATTTAGAAAAACCTATGTACAAAAGGGTTGATTTAAATTTTGGAAAAAGGACCTTCAAAATTATATACTACTGTATGTATAACGATTGAAATTTCTGTAAAATCAACATATGTCTGCTTGTAATGTTCTAAACCAGCCCACAAACATGTACTGATACTCACAGGGGCTCATATCACTTCTTATTACATAATACAAGGGATGACAATCTCCCATTTATCCTGTGACCTATTTTAGATGTGAAACCAATGCTTGAAGCTACATGTCACAGTGTAATAGTTTAGCACCAAAGTTAAGCTCAGAAATTTGACATTTTAGAATACAATCTGACGTAAAATGAATGGCAGGCCATTTACTAATCCAAGTGTCCTCCGAATATTCCCAACCCCTTTGTCACATTTGAACATTTAGGTTGAGGTGTGGGGTCAGAGCAATTGCCTATTGAAAAATTGGAATATGATACCACTGTGCATTAGTGGGATATGATAACAACTAACTAGCAGGCCTAGAAATCTTAAATAATGTTACATCAAATCATATCTGCATGAAATTGATAGGAAAATGGTACTTGCAATTTCTGAGAAAATAAATAATTTTCATATTGATTTTATTCAGTTATGACTCAATGTAACGGCATCTGAGTTTGCTAGGCCATCTGATAAGTAGCTATGGTTTGCAGCCAGTGTTGGCTTCTAGTGAGCTAAATGAATTTCATACCTTCCATGTAAGAAAAGAAACTGATATCAACCTGTCTGTGAAATAACCAGTCTACTAGACAAATCTAATCCACTGAGCATTTGGACTGATTAAACAAATATGTTTATGGCAAGCACCCAAATGATCCATACTGCATCCTCCAAATATTCTGGTCAGAACTCAATAATTTTAACTCACGATCAGTTCAGTTATGACTCAATTATGTAATTATTTCTGTCATCAAGTGGTGGTGGAAAATTCCCAGGTTTTTCTGACTTTCATCAATATTTGCAAATTTCAAGAATTTTTCAAAGTCCAGAAAAAAACTCATAACTTTTTCCAGATTTCCCAGTAGCATCGGAATCATGAATATTTCTTTGTACCAAAAATTATACGAAAATTAAGAATAATAATTCTATGGACAGGCTGTGTATGAATAATTAGTATATATTAAAAATTAGACAAAATCTGTACAATATAATGAATAGGATCAAACACAACTTCCTATTTATTCAAGGATAGTGTACAACCAATTCAACAATGACAAAGATATGCCATCCCTTAATGGTTTTATTACAGTGTCAACCTTTATCTCCTATGTACTCAACTCAAAAGAACACAGACCAAGATATGCTATCCCTTAAGGCCCAGCAGCTCCGTGTCAATGTTGCAATGGCACAGACACTAATCAACAGACAGCAATATTATAACATTGCAGACTGGGTATTTATTACATGCCTATTTAATCTTAAATGATTCATCTAGTGTTTTATAAGTATTTTAAATAACATCAATATGTCATTATTCTTCAAGGCACTGAATCAAACTTTATTTCACAAATTATTTTCAAGTCAATTAACACAGAATAGCAATACATATTTGGAAAATGTAAAATGGGGGTACATAATAAATACAAAACAGCCCTTGTACTTTGTCTCACATCAGTTGAAAGAACCTGTCTAATATTGCATATGAATATCTCTCCACTTGACTGCTTCAGTGTATCCCCATACCATATTTAATTTGCTATTTCTACTGACTCAGAACAAAGCACATGTTTCTTGCACATGCTGTTAATATTTGTGATAAAAGTCATACATAAACAAACATGTACATTTGGCAATTAACTCTAGTCAAAAGTCATTTTTATTTTGATGAGAAAAGACACCAGATTACATTAGGTCTGTACAATATTAAGTAATTAGGACTACTTAGTCATGTCTGCTGCTAATGAAAGCTTGACATCAATTACTCCAAATCATAATGAAATGTTGTCAATAAATTTTTGTGAAAACAAAAGAATTCAAACTGTTGGCGAGGTAACAGTCTTGTTGGCAAGGTAATATTTTCACAATTAACTGATACTTAATACTTATTTATGCATGAATTTAGCCAAAAAAAATAGTAACAATAACAATTTTGTATTAAATTTGCTAAAATCTTCTGATTTACAATACTTGGATGCTCTCTTACCATATATACTCACTTATAAGTCTTACCCAGCTGCAAACAACACTGACCTTAATCTGCCATCACATAATGTACTGGCAGATCAGGGTCTATGTATTTATTCGACTGAATACTGGTAGCAAACTGCACAGACCCAGATCAACAAGAGCATTATGCAATGACAGATCTGGATCTGCACGGTTTGCAGACAGACTCAACTTAAAAGCAAGTATTTACTGCGATTTTCGAACTTGGGTTATACTGCTTGGAGCAATTCCAAGATGTTTGATGACAACACAATTTTTGTGCAATTTATTAATTGGTAATATGCATACTATATAACAATATGGCTACACATTAAGACAAGTCCAAGTTTTCATAGATGTATATACAGTCCTACCCACTTATATCAACATCACTTATGTCAACAAGCTGCCTATGTCAATGAAAATACAAAGTCCCGGTCCCATGGTCTATTAGACGTCGAGATAAATAAATAACTGTACATGTCAACAGAAACCCTCTGTTCCAACTTGAAAAAATTCCGTTTTCTTATCGATATGTGCTGATTCATAGTGTGCTCTACAATTATTTGATGTTGCTGCCATTGCATTAACAAATAGGCATATCTTTGGTCCTCTTAAGTTGGTTTCTGTGACGATTTCAACGGCACGTGCAACCTTCATCAAAATAAGCCAGCTACAATCTTTTATAAAAACAATAAACCCTTCATCAAAATAAGCCAGCTACAATTTTTTATAAAAATAATAAACCCTTCATCAAAAAGGAATCAGCACCAAACTTGTATAAAAGAAATGAAATCTGACTGATTGTTGCATTTTCCAAAGTTATTGGTGATTGGAACAAATTTATTGTGTTGTGCAAGTTTTGTTTTCTACGGGAAAAAAAGTAACTGTGTTTACGCTTATGATGGCCATGAAGGGTAGTGTAAACCACAAATTAAATTTACAATCTTTTGAAACTAAACACCTTTCCGTTAAGGAAACTAAGTTTGGGGCATCTTGTAAAGATGTGTGTGAGAGGCATTTTCTATGTGTGATGGTTTGACCAGATTTTTTAACAATGAAGCTCATTGGTAATATCAGAAGAAGCGCATGATCATTTGGAAAAGTTGCAGTGCCTTATTCAGACAGAGCAACTATCAAGCTAAAACAGAAGAAACTTGCATAAAATACTGAACTATCATAAATATCCCTCGTCTCTGCCTGTTTTGATAAAAGCATTTAATTTTAATTAATTTCAATTGAAACTAAATTCCATTTTAATTTCATGTATTGATTATTCTATTGATAATCTTTATTATATGCATTACTCTGTGTATTCTGTATTCTGGAATTGTGAGTGTTTTACAAAAGTACAGTTTTTACTTATGCTTAACTAATTCAAAACTTGACAGGTTTTCATTTTCCTATGAGTAGCCTCTTTCCCTTGGTACCCTCTTTAAGAAGTTTACATTTGTTGTCTCGGGCAGTTGAAAATCAAAGCCGATTTAAGTAATGTAGCTTGTAAATACTGTAACAACAAAACAGCCACATGCTGCTAGCAAACTGTTTAATTGTTTAGTGACCTGTGTTGCTTGACAATGGGTTATAAAGTACATAAAATCAGACTACCATTTTTTTAAACAGATGTGTTTATACACAGGATGTAGCTGATACAGGCATTTTCTAACAAGTCAGCTATATCCAAATTTGTGGATTTGTCCTGTGCATGTACTGAATCTACTTCAGCATAATGGGTTGAATAACACCAAGGTAATATAAATAAAGTTGTCAATATACAAGTATATTTCAAACTGGTTTTGTCTTTTTACTCCAAATTTGTTTATTTTCTCAAAGTGTTAATTCTATGCACTGATGACAAGTCATCCCTTACAAACGAATTTCACTTGTCTGCTAAAAATTTTCTTGCACCCCCCCTCCAACTTATCTTGAATGCTGCTTACATTGACAGTATTACCTCAGACCGAGGATGTCAAGATAAATGGGTAGTACAATATAAAGCAAAGATTACTTATGCAAAGTTGATATCGATTTTCAAGTTTCATGACTTCTTTAATCCTGTAAAACACAAAGTTCAATGCTTATAATTACAAATAGTAATTAAATAAAAATGAATCTGAAGAATGAAATACAAAACTATACTTTGCAAATTGTTATAAATGTTGTCAAATTACACAAGAAGGGCACATGAATACATAAGCAGTTCCTTTGTGGTGTTATAGAATGAGAGCCAATGGTTTTCTGCATGATACAATGTACCCCAATCCAAATGCTTGTTACAAAGGCTTCATAAATATGTGTAATTAGGATTTTGATAAATGACTGACTAATTGGTTAATTAATGAGCTACCTCTGGCTACCTCTTGCTGAAACAGTTCCGTAGCCATATCTCCCATCCCACCTCCTCCCCTTCCTCTGCCTGAAATCAAATAAAAAGATAAAATTAATTTGAAGATTATAGAAAAAGAGGCACAAGCCAAGAAAACTGAAAACTATCTGACAGCACCCAAACAGCCATACTAACATGTCATAAACATTTTATGCAAGTTATGGCATTACAACTGAACAACAAGGAATAACATCAGGTGACCTAGGCTGTGTGGACTATTTGATAACTAGTCTCTCATTAGATATGAAATATACACAATGAAACTCATTGATAAATACAACATTAAACTCTTTCAAAACAGTCAATGGCATAATCATTGTTAGGATGATCAATTCCGAAGAATTGAACCACTGAATTTTTTCATAAACATGATTTAAAAAAATCAAAATGGCGAAAAAGTCAAGGTCATTTTCTTGCCTTACTCTTACTTACATATCTATATGCAAAGGTCATTAAAGTATGGAGAAAAATACCATTACTAAATAAATGAATGAGCATTCAAAATTCATCAAATCTGCACAGGTTGAAGATCACAGATTCCTCTTATCAAAGACTCAAAGAAAAGAATATGCAGGTGTGCTAATTTTTTCAGCAGGGTACAATTACTCAGATCAGAACTGATTTCAGCAACAGGAAGCATGTGCAGTCAATATTTCCCAGAGTTCACAGTGCCATGAAACATCAAGGTAAAAAGTCTTATCAGTGAAGCCATAATATGATCATTATGCCAAGCTTACCTGTACAGAAGGTGTTGGATTGACTACAATAATACTAATTGTAATTACCATTTACACTGGCTTATAAATCGAGTCCAACTGTGAAGTGCATAGACCCAGCTCTACCCTCGCATAATGTGCCAGGACATCTGGTCCTATGCAGTTTGTTAGGAGTAATCAGTAGAATGAACAACATGGAGCCTGATATGACAGGATATATTTTGTTTGCAGATGGACTCAGCTTATAAGAGAATATATACAGAATTTGAAAAAAAACTCAAATTAATACTAGTCTGATAGCCTCACAATATCACATCCAACAATACTCAAAATCTGGTCATTTTTGGTGGGGTACCCATTTTTATCAATGTCATAGTTTCTACAAACAAAAACATAAAGACTCCATGAACTTGAAGCTCATTTTGTGGAAAGAATGCAAACAGCACTATTAATGGATTAACCCATTTTTGAACTGTTCAATGGCTAGCTCATACCTACTAATATTGAAACTTTATGACACTACATGCATAAGTATATCTGACATGAAATTTTAAAATGTGTTGAATTATTTTTTATCATGTGCAAACTACTAAGTTGCCAAAGACTGAGATCAAGCAATGATATATATATGTGAAATGAGCACAAATCTAAGATTCTATTTGTCATGGGCAAAAATGACCCAAAATCACTGAATTTGTTCAATGTAAGTATGTGTGTGTTTGTGGATTTTTAACGTAGCTTTAAAAAAATTTCGGTCATATCGCTACATTGTCTGCAGTGTGGCAGTTTATGGTGATGTCTAGCACTGGGGCATCATGCCGCATACATGTAGCATGATGTCCCACCCAGTCACATTATCCAGACACAAGGCCGACCAGTCCCAATACTAACCTCTTAATGCTGTCAATGCAAGTAAATTGCATACTAGTATTGATCTGTCGGTATACTCAGATACATGAAACATTACAGATTGTCTTGATGTCGCTGAACCAAATGCGACATACACTTCAAGACCTATTACATGTTACATATCACATCACATGTAACATACTCTTCAAGACCTATTACATGTTACATGATGCCATTATATGTGTAACATACACTTCAGGACCTGTTACATTTTACATGATGTCATCACATGTAACATAGACTTCAGGACCTGTTACATGATATCATCACATCATGTGTAACATACACTTCAAGACCCGTTAAACTTTACATGATGTCATCACATTTGAAACATACACTTCAAGACCTGTTACATGACATCATCACATCATGTGTAACATACACTTCAAGACCCTGTTACATGTTACATGATGTCATCACATCATGTTTAACATACACTTCAAACTGGCTATATATTACATATATGTCATCACATGTGTGACATAAACTTCAAAACCAGCTACATGTTATATGTCATCACATCATGTGTGACATAAATTTCAAGACAGGCTACATGTTATATCATGCCACCTCATTATGTGTAACATATGAATCAAGGCCTGCTATATATTATGTCATCATATTATGTGTAACATAAACATCAATACTACATATTATATTGGTTATCACATTATATGTAACATGCACTTCACGATCTGCTACATGTTATATCATGTTGTCACATCATATGTAACTCAACTCAAGATCTGCTACATATTATATCACATCATCACATCATGTGTAACACACTCATCAAGTTTGTCAACCACACAATAAATAATCTGTATCATGATCCCACATACCCAATATCGGATACTTATCTCTGGAAACATAATGATGTCCCACATGATCTGGTTAAAACTAGTTCTTCATACATGACACCTAATTCACAATGTGCCCTTACAATTTGTAGTACTGTGGTGAAATTAGATTTAATGCCTTAAAGGATAATTATAAAAGTTACATACAAAATAAATATCATTTACTCATCCTTTGACTTGAAAGTGGTTTACATGATGATCATACAGACTATATCTCACAAATTCACAGTTAACTGTAGTTTCTACAATGGCACCGATAATTTGTATGATAACTGTCATAAAACCAAGTTGTAATCTACAATAATAATGGTACTTAGGAACTCGTAACTTACCTGGAACCTGACCAGGAAAACCACCTCCGCCCATCGAACCAAGACCACCAAGACCTCCACCCATTGGACCAAGACCTCCAAGACCTCTGCCCATGGAACCTAGACCACCAAGACCTCCACCCATTAAATTCTGACCTTGCCCTTGACCCTGATTTTGCATTAGTTGCATCAACCTTTGCATTTGTTGTCCCTGGGGTATCTGTCCTCTTCCAAGACCTGCTTGTGCCAGACCCAAACCCTGTCCTTGTGGCATCTGACCTGGACCTTGGCCCTGGCCTTGAAATAACTGTATCAGAGTTGACATCTGTTGTTCTTGTGATGTCTGCCTTCCTCCAAGACCTGCCTGACCCAAATTTAAACCATGTCCTTCACCTCCAATTTGACCAAGCCCTTGAGACACAGCCTGGCCTGGATTTGGGCCTCCAGTCTGTCCCACTCCCTGGCCCATATTCTGACCCCTTCCTCTGCCTGGGTCATCCCCAGTAACAGCTGCAAGCAGCTCATCTGGGTTTGAATCCTGATTGATCCCTCTCCTTGCTGAAGGGCTTTGTTTCTCCTCCTCTTGCTTTACTTTCAGATCTGCTAAAAACTTTTTAAGGTCTTCAGCACTTTTCAGTGGTTGACCACCACCACCAGCTCCACTTGCTGGACTTCCCTCAGCACCTCCTAACATTTGCATCATGGCTTGTAGCTGGGCTGCTTGACCTTGTGGGCCACTTATTCCTGCTGTTGAACCACTACCTAATCCACCTAAACCACTAGGTGGTTTGTTTCCTCCTGTGACAGTTTGTCCTCCATCTTGACCAACACCACCTCCCCCTCCAAACATCTGTGGCATAGCAAATGGGTTGGGAAACCCTCCACCTCTCTCTCCTCCTGCAAACCTTTGAGCTGGATCTTGTCCACTACCTTGACCCCCAACTCTGCTGGCTTCACCTCCTCTCCCTCCATCAGGATTCTTCTGCACAGCGGGTGAGCCTCCATAATTCCCTGCACCTCCTGAACCTGTCAAGAGCTGGGCCAGACCACCTAACTGTCCACTGCCTGGGGCTTCTCCTCTTTGACCAGATAATAATGGTCCAGCTGGGTTCTGACCCTTTGCTGCTCCTCCTGCACCTCCACTTCCCTGATGGCCTCTCAGCCCTTGTAGCAAAGACAATAACTGCTCATCTTGATTACACAGTCCTCCTCCCCCTCCTCCTCCTCCTCCTCCCCCTCCACCATCTCTTCCTCTTCCCAGTCCCTGATCAAAGCTAAGACCCTGAAGCATGGCTGCTAGCTGATTACTGCCTGAGCCACCCAAGTTCTGTCCTTGTGAAAAAGGGTGATTCTGTCCACTGCCCATGCCTCCTCCTAACCCTCCAAGGAATGCAGACATGGGATCATTACCTCCCCTTGATAAGGGATTACTGCCTTCTGCTGGGAAACCCTGTCCACCACCTCCTAGGAAATCAAAAAAAAAGAGAACATAGTTCTTCTCTTCACTCCTATTGATATACATAATTACAACTCCTATCTGACATATAATGCCATTTAATTGCTAAACATTTCTACCTGAAAATGAGTAAGCTTGTTTTCAGCCATGTTTATTTCACTGTTATTCAATGAAATCATTAAGTACTCAGACAGATTTAAACCTACTAAATTTCTAAGCTGTTACATCCTATATATATTTAAGTTTATCATAAATCTCTTTGTACTACTTACACTGTATGGTAATTAAGTTAGTTAATTTAGTATGTATTAGCAGCTAATGCCACCACAGCACAAAACGAATGGTACCAATCAAAAGTAAAGTTCTAAATAAGTACATGTAAAATACGAAGAATTACAAAAAAAGCTTCAGAAGTTAAACCCACCCCAAAAAAGTAAACTTTAAGTACAACAATACAAAATATAAAAGCTAAAGAAGTAAAAATTCTATTCAATGTATATAAAACAAAAGATAAAGGTAAGACATAAAACATCTTTAAAATATTGCATTACAATTTATGATATAAACCACATCCCCTTCTCACAGGGTGGAAGTTGACATTCTCAACAAGAACATGCTGCACTGTCATTGGACCCTGGAGAGTATGCTGTGTGTCATTGGACCCTGGAGAGTATGCTGTGTGGTCAAGATCTGGAGTCACTAAGGTGAGTGATCTGTGTTAAGTCCATTTAAATAAAATAAAAAACAACATTCTTCAATCTATAGTACAACAATACTAATGATCATAACAAATTGAAAAGAACATGATCCCAGTCTGATCCCTTGCTCTGAGCCAACATATGGAATATCTACCTTTCTACACTTGGACCTAATGTGCAGAACATCAGGTTTGAGATGGAAATTTTTGCAACAGTTGTGGTAAATGTTATGTAAATAAAGTTAGGTTTACATACATACACACACCAAAAAAACCCTACATTTTAATATCAATGATAAATTACCAGCTACTACTGCATTTCTGAATTGACAAGTCAGGATGGAGGCTGATGGTCTCAAAAAATCTAGAAAACAATTACACTTACCATTCAGTTGGGAGTGTTTACTACTGTAAGCTGATAAGACCACCAGAAGGTGGCTCTCATAAACTTATGAAAAGAGGCTCAGTTCAAATACGTCCAAGATACACCAAGAGTACTAACTTCATGGGATTTCAATCTCATGGAAAAAAGGTTTCTCTCAGTAAGGGACTGATAAGTTCTCTTGATAGTGAAGACAATCCACCTGGAAATGGTGGCTTCCAAAATGTCAGAGGAACCCTTATGTGGCTCTAAGCCTTCTTCTTACCTTTAGAGCAAGCCCATAAAACCTTGAAACACTAAATGGGCAAAGATATGATCTCAAATGAAAGTGGAGCAACTGAAAATTAATAGCTGATTCTTTAGCCAGAAACCTGGCCTGACAAAAAAACAGAAACAAAAACACAATTACCGCTGAACTGTAAGCAAAACTTTTCCACACACAAGGCAGGAAGCTAGCTCCTTCTCCTCATTAATGCCAAAGAAAGCAAGAAAACTGCCAAGGTTCCTGAATAAAGCTGGAAACAAATGTCCATATGGGGGCCTTGACAACGCCCAAAGAGCACATGAAAGTGTTACGAATATGTAATTAAATTGCTTGTGTGTTAGTTTTAAATTCTTATATTTTATTTTTGTTTCATTATATTTTATTGCAATGATTATTTTCATGGGATTTGATATTTTTGAAAAAATATCAGTCTGATTAGAATGTGAAAGCATGACTTGAGCACTATTTTTTGCATACGTGATAAATGGCATTGTTTTTATTACACTGTTCAAATTAGTGGTCACGTCGCCTATCACGTGAGCTACCATGTGATCTAAAATCGAGGCTTAACACAGCCAATTGGTATTAAATTTATTCAGTCATAATTTTTACACCTCAGAGCTCAAGGTGTTTTATTGTTGAAGCTAGATTGTTTTTGAAGTTCATTTGTTTTTTGGAATTTAATAGAAATTCAGTGGAAATTTATTCTGGAATTCTAAACGGGAACATTATAAACTGTGATTCAATCGAGGATCTGTTGCCATTAGTACAACAACCTCATCTGATATCATCGCCTTCCATATTGGAATTTCATCAAGATTCGAACCTGGATTCAATTAGAACTGTTTAGTGATAGACTTATATTTTTCAACTTTAGAATTAATTTTTGGATTATATTCACAAACATGTTGTTTTCTAGGGAAATAAATTATTTTGTTAAAATTTACAAAGCTTATTGACTTCACTCTTTTGTTACATTTGTACCAGCCTACATGTAACAGGAGAAAATTGGGAGCTCATTCGGGATATTTGAATTTTGGCTAAAATATTTCAGAATATTGTTTTCTGAAATTTAAATTCCCTTAGTTTTTAAATCCCAAGTACTATTTTACATTTTGTTTGAAATCATTAGTGAAAGCAACAGGCTTTCATTCACAATGTCATTAAAAGTGGAGACTTTTCTTTCCAGTCCTACTCAGGAGAAGTTGGATAGTTTAAAAAGATGAGTTGCTTGAACTTGCCAGAAAATACGATCTTTCTGAGGCAAAAGCTTCCTTAATAAAACAAGAAATTAAAAACATTTTGATTCAATATTTGGTAGAGAAGAATGTTCTTGATAGAAGTGTTTTGGCTTTGGTCAGTAAGTCGGTATCAGACTCTGACATAAAAGTAGTGGAATTAAAAATGAAATACAAGATGGAATTGGAGTTAAGGAAGCTCGAGCTTCAGAAAGAGGAAAAACAAATGCAATTACAAAAAGAACAAATGCAGTTGCAATTAGAAGAGAAGCAATTGCAGTTGCAATTTCAGAAAGAAGAGAGAGAAAGAAGAGAGAGAGAGAGAGACAGGAAAGAGAGAATGATAAACAAATGAAATTGCAATTTGAAAAAGAGAAGGATGAAAGAGAATTTCAAATTAAAATGAAAGAAATTGAGCTGGCAAGTGAAAAGCACATTTCCACTTCACATACAAATTCAAGTTTTGACATTACAAGAAATATCAGGTTAGTGCCCCCTTTTAGAGAAAAAGAAGTAGACAAATATTTTATTTATTTTGAAAAAGTTGCTGAAAATTTGAAATGGCTAACGGAGCATTCGACTCAATTATTGCAATGTGTACTTTTTGGCAAGGCCCAAGATATTTATGCATCCCTGTCAGTACAACAAAGTTCTGACTATGATTTGGTTAAGGAGTGCATCTTAAGGGGTTATGTCTTAGTCCCTGAGGCTTATCAGCAAAAATTCAGAAACTATAGAAAAGAAGCTGGACAAACTTATGTCAAATTTGCTAGAGAAAAAGAGCAGTTATTTGAGAGATGGTGCTTATCCAAGAAAACTGAACATGATTATGAAAATATCAAACAACTTGTGTTACTTGAAGAGTTCAAAATCTGTGTTCCTAATGACATTAAGAATCATCTTGAAGAGCATAAGATTGAAACCTTGGAAAATGCTGCTCTTGCTGCTGATGAGTATTCCTTAACTCATAAAATTCCTGTTGTAAGCAAATCTTTCACTCTGCAGTCTACTGGTAGAAAGGTATTTCAGCCTAATACGACTCCTCCTAAAACTCAATCTGGCACAACTTCTAGAAATGAAGCTTCTGATAAACTTGATTCAAAATCCTATTCCTACGTGTACCTATTGCAAGAAAAAAGGACACGTCATTTCTGATTGCTTCAAACTGAAATACAGGCATCAGAATCAAGATATACCTATCCCAAATGCTCTTATTTCTAAGAGGTCATGGTCACGGTCATGTATTGAAAGCAATACATTTGTTGGGTCTAATAAACCCCAATCTGATTTTATTATGAAGAATTATGAACCATTCATGTCGAAGGGTTCTATATCACTCTTGGGTGACAATCCTATCCCTATTAAACTTTTACGGGATACAGGAGCTTCTCAGAGTCTTTTATTATCAGGTACTTTGCCTTTTTCTGGGAGGTCCTTTTCTAATGAGAGTGTTCTCATTCAGGAAGTAGAGTGCGGCTTTGTTAATGTTCCTCTCCATTCTGTAACTCTGTCATCAGACTTAGTTTCAGGACCTGTGACAGTTGGTATAGTGTCGAACTTTACCCGTTGAGGGCATTCATTTGTTACTAGGCAACAACCTAGCTGGAGACAAGGTTGTGGTTAATCCACTTGTAACTGACAAGCCTTCTTTGGATCAGAAAGTTGATCCTATTGAAAAAGAATACCCTGATTTATACCCAGCTTGTGCAGTTACCAGAACTATGGCAAAGAAAGCTCTTGAGAATGATTTTGATAAGGAAAATATTCCTTTAGCTGACACATGTATTGGTCAGGCTTTTCACTACTTGTTTGGATCAATCAAAAGATATTGATCACAGTGATCCTCTTCTAACTACTCATTCTCTTTTATCTAATCAGGGGGCCCCGAGTGGCCGAGTGGTCTAAAGCGCTGTCCGTTACGGATCACTGCCATCTCACCTCTGTCTGCGTGGGTTCGAGTCTCGGATTCGGCCAATGTAGATATGTGAGAAAGCTTGCCAGTAGCTTCTCGTGGGTCGGTGGTTCTTTCCGGGGTTTTCCCGGGTTCTTCCTCCACCATCAATACTGGCCGCCATGTATAGCCTATCGTGTGCTGAAAAATGGCATTAAGCCCTACAACAACAAAAACATTTATCTAATCAGGGCGATAAACAACAATCACTTGTCGTTGAACAGGAAAAAGATCCTGAGATCTCCTGTTTGTTTCAGAGGGTCATTAGTGAAACTGAAGCCACTGAAGTACCTGTCTGTTATTTCATTAAAAATGGAATTCTTATGAGAAAATGGAGACCTTCTGAGGTACCTGCTGGTGACGAGTGGTCAGTGAACTATCAGATTGTAGTTCCAAAGTCTTACAGACAGGAAATACTTAGTTTGGCCCATGAAACTCCCCTGGCTGGTCATTTAGGGATAAATAAAACTTATCACAAGATCTTGACTCACTTTTATTGGCCAAAAATCAAAAGTGATGTTTGTAAATTTTGCAGATCTTGTCATACTTGTCAAATGGTAGGAAATCCCAATCAGAAGATACCTAAGGCTCATTGGCAACCTATTCCTGCATTTGATGAACCATTTAGCAGAATTATGGTAGATTGTGTTGGTCCCTTACCTAAGACCAAGTCAGGCAACCAATATTTGTTGACCATTATGTGTGTCAACTAGATTCCCAGAGGCAATTCCTTTGAGGAATATTAAAACCAAAACCATAGTAAAAGCTTTGATAAAGTTTTTTACTCAATTTAGCCTCCCTAAATCTGTCCAATTGGGTCAAAGGTCAAATATTATGTCTGGAATTTTCCAGCTTGTAATGCTTGAATTTGGCACTCAGCAATTCAAGTTAAAAGTGAAATTGTGGTTTCACAGAACTTTAATTGAGAACTTTTGAGTCTTGTAATAGAGTTCATTCTCTCTTGCTCATTCTTCAAAATTTTCTTCAAATTAGATTTTATGGCCCTTACAAAGTAAAGAAGAAAATGAATGAGTTAAATTATAATATCAGTACTCTGATCTAAATAAATTAATGGAGTACTAGTATATTGAAAGAGATAGCCAAGTAAATCATGCAATTAATTTAGTTGTACCTGTCCCACCAACTGAGGATTTAAGTGAAGGAATTCAATCAGACTCTCTTGATCTTGGAGCAACAAATCTTCAGAATTCAGAAATTATGAAAAATCTGGACCAGAAACTTTTACATTTGCAACAACAAGAAAGGAATGAACTTAAGCAGTTATTATTTGAATATGAGCACTTGTTTCCAGATATTCCTACAAGGACAAACAAAATTTTTCATGATGCTGAAATTGTGGATTCCAAACCTGTGAAACAACACCCATACAGGATGAACCCTCTCAAACAGGAATACTTGAAAAAGGAAATTCAGTATTTGCTGGAGGACGATTTCATAGAGCCCAGTAAAAGCGATTGGAGTTCACCATTTACACTTGTTCCGAAACCGGATAAAACTTTCCGTATGTGCACTGATTATAGGAAGGTGAACAGTGTGACAAAAACAGATTCATTTCCATTACCAAGAATCGATGACTATATTGATAAAATTGGAAATGCCAAGTACGTCACCAAATTTGACCTTCTGAAAGGATTTTGGCAAATTCCACTAACGGAAAGGGCAAAGGAAATTTCGGCATTTGTGACTCCAGATGGACTCTATCAATATAAAGTAATGCCGTTTGGGATGAAGGGTTCACAAAGTACCTTCCAACGTTTGATGAATATGATTACCTCTGGTCTAGATAATTGTGATGCTTACATCCAAGATGTCATCATCTACAACGACACCTGGAAAGGACATCTAGCCACGATTTGGAAATTCTTTGAAAGACTCACTGATGCTAATTTGACAATCAATTTATCTGAAAGTGAGTTTTGCCATGCTTGTGTAACTTTTCTAGGACATATTGTGGGACATGGTCAAGTTAAACCTATAGATGCTAAGGTCAAGGCTATCTCTGATTTCCCTGTGCCTGTCAGCAAAAAGCAACTGATGCGATTTTTGGGTATGGCCGGATACTATCAAAAGTTTTGTTCCAATTTTTCTAATATTGCTGAACCCTGACAAACTTGTTGAGTAAGAAAAACAAGTTTCTTTGGACTGAAAAATGTCAGGAGGCTTTTGATAGGTTAAAAGCCATACTCAAAAGCGCACAGGTTCTTACAGCTCCAAATTTCAGTCAATCTTTTAAATTATCTGTTGATGTAAGCGATGTTGGCGTTGGAGCAGTATTGATTCAAGAAGACAGAAATGGTGTTGATCACCCAGTGTGCTATTTCTCTAAGAAATTAAATAAGCACCAAAGAAATTTCTCAACAATCGAGAAGGAATGTTTGGCTTTAATATTGGCATTACAGCATTTTGAAGTTTACATTAGCTCAGCTCCTTCTCCAGTTGTTGTGTTTAGTGATCACAACCCCTTACTTTCATCAACAAGATGAAAAATAAAAATCAAAAATTATTAAGGTGGAGTTTGCTTTTGCAAGAATATAATCTTGACATTAGGCACATCAAAGGAAAAGACAATTTGATTGCAGATGCACTTTCCCGTGTATTGAAATATTATTTCATGTACACTTTGTATAATTCATAAGAGTTTTCTTATGTAATTTTGTTTTACCTCATGTATAATTTACATATGGTAAAAAGAAAGCTTTATTATATAAAACTTTCTTTTTCTTTATGGGGGGAAGTGTTACGAATATGTAATTAAATTCCTTGTGTGTTAGTTTTAAATTCTTTTTATTTTATTTTTGTTTCATTATATTTTATTGTAATGATTACTTTCACGAGATTTGATATTTTTGAAAAAAAATCAGTACAATGACCTCATCTGATGTCATCGCATTCCAAACTGGAATTTCATCGAGATTCGAACCTGGATTCAATTAGAACTGTTTAGTGATAAGACTTATATTTTTCAACTTTAGGATTAATTTTTGGATTATATTCACAAACCGTAAGTCCTATTTCCTATTTTTACATTGTTTTCTAGGGAAATAAATTATTTTGTTAAAGTTTACAAAGCTTGTTGACTTCACTCTTTTCTTTTGTTACATTTGTACGAGCCTACACGTAACAAAGATTTAATCTGGTGAGTAAGGTACTGGTCTCTGAAGCCCTGATGAGATCTGATAGATGAGGGTCACACCCAATGGTGGAGCCCCTAGAAGAACCTAAAGAGTCCTAGAAAGGACTGCCCTATATTGGTAACTATTACTAGTATACACAGAACATTTTCTTACCTGCATTTAGAGGACAGCTAGGAACAATGCATTTCCTACTGCACCTATTACAGAAGATTCCCCACTTTGCATTGTACACTCTGGAAGTAGACTGCCTCTTGGTCTGGACAGTACATTTGTTATCCTTTCTCAAAAACCGGTTCTGGTCGACTGATCACTTAAGATGAACCAAGTGTGATGATGGAAATCCTATGGGCTGTTGTGGAGGCAAAACCCTATATGCTGCGACCACAAGTACATTCCTCTGTGATAATCTCCAGGGTTCATCTACCAACAAGTCAAGTAGGTCATGGAACAGGAGGGGATACAAGGATGACCTGGTGGATCACCTGTGGAATTATTTTGAAAGGTGGGATGGTATATGCGTACAGATGATCCAACTTTAGACTGAAAATATCCACTACCCAGACCCTCTGATATCATTCCAGAGACATGAATGGTCTATTAGTAAACAAGTCCACCAAGGTTATCCTCTACAACTGGAAAAGTGACTCTGCTACTGACAAGTATAGACATCATTCCATGAGGACAATACAGCTCCCTCTGGAGAGCCTGTCTGCCAAGATGTTCCTCTTGCCCAGAATATGGTGGACTTGGCAAATTATTTCCTCCAAGGCTGCCCATCAGAGGGTTTCCAGACTTCCACCAATAAGATGGAACATGTGTACCTCTCTGCACCTGAAGTATACTAATACTGACGTGTTTTCAGAGGTAATCATAACAAAATGATGCCATGTGAGGTTGACACAATTAAGGCTAGCAACACTGCCCACATTTCCAAGTTGTATATATGAATGGTTGCTTCTTAAAGGTACCAAAATCCCCGAAGAACTACACCATCTGGCTCAAGGCTCTGATTTAGCCATGAATGCAGGTGGTGGTGAAAGTCAGATCCCAGCTGATAGAGGGTCCTTGTGTAGTCACTAGAAGCGGGAACAAGAAAATTCTTCCAAGGGAATTTAAGTCTGGAACAAAGTCTGAAGCCAAGTTCAGAGTTCCTAGAAAAGAGAGAGAGAGTAAAGGTGAGCCAAGAAGGTCTTGGCCACAAAAGTCATTATGAGGGACAGGATTTGGTCAATCCTGTATAGAAGAATACAAACCATCCAGAGGAGGGTGAGGAAATTCATCCCCACATTCACAAAGTTCTACTTCTCTGGGTTAAGGATGAGACAAACATGGGTCACAACCAAGCAACAGATGGGCAATCCCTTCAGAAGATAATATCCGATCATGTTGTGCATCAACCAGACATTGAAATACTGGAGGATTGGGATTCCAAAGGACCTCAGGTGGGCTTCAATTACCCCTATCACCTTGGTAAGGGCTCAGTAGGCACTGGTGAGGCTGAATGGATCAGCTCTAAACTTAAATACCTCCTGGTCATGACAAAACCTGAGGTATTTTCATTTGGCAGGAACATAAGGATGTGAAGGTACACATCCTGAAAATATACAGAGACTGTCCAGTCATATGGTCTAATGTCATTCCTGATCAATCCTCCATCTTTAAGTGCCTTTCCTTTTCCAACACCAGAAAGATAAGAGAACATAATGCTAAAGTAATTTTCCACCCTTTCAACTGCACCCTTCTGCAGAAGGCTGTGTTCCTCTTCCCTTAACTGAGCCAGTTTGAACTGGTGAAAGATGGGGTTCTTTGAGCGGTAACGGTGTTCTCAGAAATGAAGATGGTAGCCATCCTCAAAGGTGGAATGGACCCCCGCATCATCTGTGATGCCTGACGAAACCCTGACATAAGGGACAGAGGAATGCTGGGAAGAGGAAGGTGCTGCAGGAGAGGGTGCAACTCCCAAGGGCCAACCCCTCCCTTCTTGGGGATGGGGAATGAGTCCAAAGACTTTATCCCTTGGTCTCTATGACTGAACTGAGGTTGTTTGAGAGACTGTTGAGGCTGTGCCTGCATGAAGAACTTGGAAGAACTTCCACCTGGATGTTCATGGTAGGCATGATTCTTTGCCTGTTTCAAAGGACCCAGAGCTGCAGCCTGGGACCTGTGTTGCTGTTCCCACAAATCCTGTGAGACCATGGAGGGAATGAGGCCAACTAAAAGTGTCTCCACATCAAGAGGTGCAGACCTTAAAAGGTTCTTGCTGTGTAAGTTTGACATCTTAAAGGTAGCATCCTTGCAGAGGTGAAGTGGGAAGGGTCCCCACATCCCATACGTTACTGGGAACATAGGGAGGGGGAACACTGATTTGTTCCACCTCCCTAGTCTGGCAACTATAACAACCCCTACTCCCTATCTCCATCAGGATTAAGCCTTAACACAGGATGATAATCAAATCCTGGTGACTGGTGTTCAATGCCCAGTGTTTGGTGGATGACTGGTGCCTGTAGACTTGCATCTGGTTGGAGACTGGTATGGTGATGAAAATCTAATGGACAAGCCCATATTAGATTTATCCTTTTGAGATTGATGTTCTTCTCTCTCAGCACAATTTGCTTATCTGTCTCAACTGACAATTTGGAAAGTGTTCCTTAAAAAAACCTATAAAAATGACCACAAAGACCTGTTCAAATATGGTGCTTTCTGTAGAATTTTATTCAATGTCAAAGATAGCATATGTTACAAAAACAACTTTTTAAGTATTTCATGAACAAACAGGAGCTAGATAACAAAAATAAATTTTTTAAAATGAGTACCAGGCTTCCTACACTATGTTTATTTCACACCATCACTAGAACCACACCACAACTGGGGCGGGGGGGGCTTGCAAAATTAGAAAAACCATTTAAAAACTTCAAAACTTCAAGGAAGTCAACAAAAAGCTTCCTTGCTTGAATGATTATGCAATTTATAATGTCAATCCACCATCAAGCGTGGCCATTGGTTAATAAATATTGATTTATGCAGTTTTTATTCCCCTCCAAACCACCTCAACAGAAATACCTTGTCAACATGACGAGGAAAATAAGGGAATCACTGAAATGTTAGTCATTAATTTAGGCATACTGTATCAAATTGTTCATAAAAAATAACATAAATTTCCAGCCAGGCTCATCTATTGCCACCAGCAAGCAAAAGCATGTTGTGCCAGCATTTTTATAAAAAAATCTGCACTATATGTTACAACTTCCTTGTGGCAGCATAATTACCATTTATACTTGCTTATAAGATGAGTCCAACTGCAAATGGCATAGACCCAGATCTGCAATTGTATAATGCACCTACAGATATGGGTCTGTGCAGTTTGTTAGGAGTAGTCAGTTGAACAATCAGCACAGACCCTGATATGCAGGCACATTATGCTACAACAGATAAGGATCTTTCTTGTTTGCAGTTTGACTGGACTTATAAGCAAGTATACAAATGGTAGGCTCTGAGTGCTGACACCAAAAGATGTATATTTCACAACTATAATTGGGAAGATGAATTTAAATGGTACATTAGTCAAGATTGGCGCTGCTCAGTCTGTATGAACACTTGTCATATGCATAAGACAACCTCATTACAATTACATCAAGGTGTAGATGTACACTTTTCAGTTTCAAGAAAATTACAAAACAGCAGTTATGATGAATAGATACAACTGAATTTGCAAAGCTGTCCCAAAATTGGAATGTATATGTTTAACATTACTGAAGAATTGATTAACAAGGAAATTTATTAGGTCTCTTGTTTATTGTCTTGAATTGGTACATTTATCAAATGTACAACTCTTGAAGTAATCAAAATGTACATTATCTCCTTTTATATTTAATAAATGTACAGCAGCAAAGTGCAGTTCTAAATATCCCATTATATATATATATATATATATATATATATATATATATATATATATATATATATATATATATATATATATATATATATATATGGGACTGACAAATTTCCAAACATGGAAATTTAGGACTTCTAAAAATGCCAAATTAAAATAACACTTGTCTCCATATCTGATGGTGGATCAACATCATTTGTAAAATTTGAAAGGCTTTCATGCCAGAATACTTTCTATTAACTTCAGT
Source organism: Megalonaias nervosa (assembly GCA_016617855.1). Classification (NCBI taxonomy): domain Eukaryota; kingdom Metazoa; phylum Mollusca; class Bivalvia; order Unionida; family Unionidae; genus Megalonaias; species Megalonaias nervosa. The sequence goes on along the minus strand of JAECUM010009704.1, from coordinate 20,714 downwards.
CAAATTCTGTTACATCATTTTTAAGATGTTGTTTAAAGGTTTTTCTATTTTTAGTTATGGCAACCACTTGGTAGTTATGGCAACCACTTGGTAGTTATGGCAACCACTTGGTAGCTGATGGGAATCATCTGCATATTATTCTGATTCCTTCATGCCAGGATGTTTTCTGTCAAAATTTATTGAGTAGTATTTGAGAAGAACTCATTTAAAGATTTTGCTACTTTTGCAATGGCAGCAAAATTTTGTGGTTGATTTGCAGTACAAGCTTCAATACCCTTCACATCTGAATGGTGTCTGTCAAATTTGGCCAAATTCTGTGGTTGTTGAGAAGGCTTTGACAGGTTTGATGACAGATAAGCATCATTTGTAAAAACATGACAGAAGGACACTAACATAGACCCACGTAGAAAAATGTGAAGAAATGACCATAACATAGATTCAACTGGAAAAATGTGAAGAAAGGACCATAAGATAGACTCAGCTGGAAATATGTGAAGGAAGACCCTACCGCAGACTCACTAGGAAAAATGTGAAGAAAGGATCTTACCATCAACTCACTTAGAAAAATGTGAAGGAAGGACCATAACATAGACTCAGCTGGAAATATGTGAAGGAAGACCCTACCACAGACTCACTAGGAAAAATGTGAAGAAAGGACCTTACCATCAACTCACTTAGAAAATGTGAAGGAAGGACCATAACATAGATTCAACTGGAAAAATGTGAAGAAAGGACCATAACATAGACTCAGCTGGAAATATGTGAAGGAAGACCCTACTACAGACTCACTAGGAAAAATGTGAAGGAAGGACCTTACCATCAACTCACTTGGAACAATGTGAAGGAAGGACAAGGACCCTACCATAGACTCACTTGGAAAAATGTGAAGGAAGGACTCTACATATATTCACTTGGTCTTAGCTAGATGAGCTAAATATCTTTGCTCTATTTCTGTATGTTAAGTAAAACCTCCAGTATTATGAACAAAACTGGCATAGACAAGGTGACACATGTAAATTAGGATATAAAAATGAGTATTTAAACTACAATCACTAGATTATGATGTACATACACTTACAAAACAACTGAAATTGGCACTGCAATCTAATATTTGAATCATCTAATGTACTACTACTTCTATACAATCATGTACAAGTATGAAACAAAATCATCAAATGTTCCACAAGCTGTATACATGTACAAGTATGAAACAAAATCATCCAATATTCAACAACTTCTATATAATCATGTACAAGTATGAAACAAAATCATCAAATGTTCTACAACCTGTATACAAATACATGCATGAAACAAAATCATCCTATATTCAACAACTGTATACATGTACAAGTATGAAACTAAATCATCCAATGTTCTACAACCTGTATACATGTACAAGTATGAAACAAAATCATCCAATATTCTACAACCTGTATACATGTACAAGTATGAAACAAGATCATCCAATGTTCTACAACCTGCATACATGTACAAGTATGAAACAAAATCATCCAATGTTCCACAACCTGTATACATGTACAAGTATGAAATAAAATCATCCAATGTTCTACAACCTGTATACATGTACAAGTATGAAACAAAATCATCCAATGTTCTACAACCTGTATACAAATACAAGCTTGACACAAAATCATCCAATATTCAACAACTGTATACATGTACAAGTATGAAACTAAATCATCCATTGTTCTACAACCTGTATACATGTACAAGTATGAAACAAGATCATCCAATATTTAACAACCTGTATACATATACAAGCATGAAACAAGAACATCCAATGTTCTACAACCTGTATACAAGTATGAAACAAAATCATCCAATGTTTAACAACTTGTATACATATACAAGTATGAAACAAAATCATCCAATGTTCTACAACCTGTATACAAGTATGAAACAAGATCATCCAATGTTCTAAAACCTGTATACAAGTATGAAACAAAATCATCCAATGTTCTACAACCTGTTTACAAGTATGAAACAAGATCATCCAATGTTCTACAACCTGTATACAAGTATGAAACAAAATCATCCAAAGTTCTACAACCTGTATACATGTACAAGTATGAAACTAAATCATCCAATATTCTACAACCTGTATACATGTACAAGTATGAAACTAAATCATCCAATGTTCTACAACCTGTATAAATGTATAAGTATGAAACAAAATCATCCAATGTCCTACAACCTGTATACAAGTATGAAACTAAATCATCCAATGTTCTACAACCTGTATATATGTACAAGTATGAAACAAGATCATCCAATGTTTAACAACCTGTATACATATACAAGTATGAAACAAAATCATCCAATGTTCTACAACCTGTATACAAGTATGAAACAAGATCATCCAATGTTCTACAACCTGTATACAAGTATGAAACAAGATCATCCAATGTTCTACAACCTGTATACAAGTATGAAACAAAATCATCCAATGTTCAACAACCTGTATACATGTACAAGTATGAAACAAAATCATCCAATATTCTACAACCTGTATACATGTACAAGTATGAAACTAAATCATCCAATGCTCTACAACCTGTATACATGTATAAGTATGAAACAAAATCATCCAATGGTCAACAACCTGTATACATGTAAAAGTATGAAACAAAATCATCCAATGTTCTACAACCTGTATACAAGTATGAAACAAAATCATCCAATGTTCTACAACCTGTATACAAGTATGAAACAAAATCATCCAATGTTCCACAACCTGTATACATGTACAAGTATGAAACAAGATCATCCAATGTTTAACAACCTGTATACATGTACAAGTATGAAACAAAATCACCAGCTATAAAAAAAATTCTTCCTTCCAAAATTTCTTACATTGATAATCGGATCAATATATTTAACTTAAGTCCTAACACATCTCAAAACACTAACAGTATACAAATGACATTTAATTCATAACAATTCAACCATGGTTTTTTTCCTTGACAATTTCACTCTAACACTTCAGTCCATACCTCCAACATCTTCTATCCCATAGCCAGCAGAAGGTGTAAATCTTTGTGGAGGAGTACCCTCTGATGTTGGCCCCTCATTGCTTCATTATGATGATCTTCATAATTCAAATTTATGTTATCATTGGCTTCTTGTTCTAGACGGTATCCCCTTCTATTTCCATGCCCTGCTAAGTCAGTTAGTGGTCTGGAATCATTCAAATCTATTTTGGCACCACCACCCTTTTTCTTCTGCTCATTATTGTTTCTCATAAAAATCTCAAATGGATGTTCTCCTGGTGCATACTTTCCTTTTCCTAGTACTTCATCTACTTTCTTAAAAAAATCATCAGGCAGTGGCTCTTTTCCTGCCTCTTCATACTCTTGCTTTAACTTTTCCAGCCGTTTTGGATCCACGTCAGTATAACCTAGCGGTTCATTAAATTCATAATGCAGTTGACATGGTTCCTCATCACATTCATCCTCAGTATCTGTCTCTCTGTCTAAATATCCTGTGGGCCGCTCAGGCTCCACACAAAAGAAAGGGGCAGCCATGTTTGTTCCATTATTTGGATCTCGAAATGGAGTTTCATTAGGCGAATCATATGAAACGCCATCTGGGTATATATTGGCTGAAGATAATCCATCAGCGTAATTGTTGACTGAAAAAAGAAAATATACTGACCTTATTCACTGCCAGTACAACAGCAAACTTTATTTACACCTTCATATCTGAAGTAAACTCCATTCAGAAAAGAGAACTTCTAAAAATGCTGTGGCCATTTTAGTGTGAACAGTTGCAATGTCACATAGTTGAGAACATAAGAAAATTAAGATATGTCAGTGTTTTGTTTGTTTGCATCTGCAACAATGACATAGCATCATGGGAATCAAAACATAAAACTTGATTTGATTTTTATAAATTAATTTTAGATGAGAGTAAAAGTCTAATATCAACCAGACAAACTTTTCTTGTAGTCATTGGTAGCTAGCCTGAGGTCAGTGATCATAAAGAGACCATAATTGACCACTAGGCTGTATAAATTTCCTTTATAAAGCATCCATGGAGAAGGTAAAAATTTTCCAGTCAGCCACAAGTAAAATTTTAATAAATTTGTCCTGAATTTAATACAAATTTAAATATTAATAAAAGACTTTGGATTATTTTAATGAAAATTTCAAATCCAAGTCAACAGATTCATTTGATTTTTTTCCCCAACCCAAATCAGTGGTTGTATCAATGACTGCATACTGGTAGGTGGCTAGGAGATTATCTGAAAAACAATCATGGACTACAGACTTTTAACTTGTACAAAGTATTCAGAGTTGACAAATACTCTCAAGCAGAGGAAACCAGAAATATCACTAGGTCATGTGGCTAAGCCATGTGACTTTAGTTCGGAGTTACTAATCAAGTTATGGGGTGTTTTTTTGAAAAAACTATTAGGATTAAAAAGGGGCATTAACATTATCTACAATTCCTGCAATTTTTTTGAGTCCTCAGATGAAGGCAACTGTAAAAATTTGGAACAGATTACCTAATTAATACTGATGATATTATGCAATTGATCTAAGAATCTTAAAAATAAAATTAGTGACAAATCAAACATAACAATAGAGACACATAATTTATGATTCAATTTTTATACTAAGTCAAACATTGATGAGTTATCATCTAGATAACCATTGTACTGGTGTGTAAATAAGGTCAATATTTTTTAAAAAATACAAAGAAAAGCAGAACATGTCTACAATTACTTCCAGGTAATAAAGCTATGAAGTACCTGTAGAAAACAATAATTAAAAACTATCCCTGCAATCATCAAAATATTTTCTAAAACAAATACTTGATACATTAATTTACACTAGAATGAACAATCATCACAATGTTTTCTAGAACAAACATCTGACATATTTATTTACACCAGAATCAACAATCATCACAATGTTTTCTATAACAAATATTTAAACCAGAATGGACAATCATCAGTGAAATGTCTGAAATAAAGTAAATACACACTGTGCATGTAATAGAGTGAAATTAACAAAATTTATTTAATGTGAATGTGATAGTTTCAAGCACCACATATCAGAGTACTGATAATATACAGCGACTAATATTTTTGATCCTGAGAGAATCATATTCCGTCAAGACCCAAATTTGAAGAAATGAGGTTTAAACTTCATTAATAAACTTTCTCAGTACAGTAATCCTCATTATAACACCATTTATGGGAGTTAGAGTATACTGTATCATGTACTTATAATGAAGTATAATACCATCTATACTCACTTATAAGTCAAGGCAATCTGCAGACAACAAAGATCCTGATTTACTGTAGCATAATGTGCCAACAGATCAGAGTCTAAATTGTTTATTCTACTGATTACTCCTAACAAATGGCACAGACCCAGATCTGCCAGTGCAATTTTGCAGATTGGACTCGACTTATAAGTGAGTATATATGGCAAATACCATTTCACTATCACATAATGAAATGGGATCCATCATCGTATCCATCTTATAAAATAAATGGTTTTATAATGAAGGTCTTTATACTGTGTGGGGGGGGGGTGCTGTACTTTAAGTTATCTGCAAAACATTATGATTAAAAAATTTCCAAATGATGAAGATCTGGATGTAGTATCACTGGGAACAAATCTGAATAATTTCCACAAATCAACCATTTTTAATGCTCTTGCAGATACAGTTCACTTTCCTCTGTAAATTACATTAAAAAATTTTATAGTACTTCACAAATATATGTAAACTATTATATATATTATTCACATTTGCACATTCTCTCTGACCAAAACATATAGAGGTTACCATTCAGTCGAAACATATTTTCAAGTGAACTCGAAAACTTAGCCCTATCTATCTATCCCAAAAGACTTGTAAAGACTACAACGGCAAAATAAAAGCACCCAAATAAATCCCATTTACAGTGGTCCCACATTATAACACCATCAAAGCATCCAAATAAATCCATGTACAGTGGTCCCACACTGTAGAGCTGTTAAAGCACTGTAACAAGTACCATGTACAGTAGACCCACACTATATACTTGTAAAAGCACTTAAATAAATCCCATATACTGTGGTTCCACACAAGAAATCCCATGAACAGTAGTATCACACCATAAATCCTGTGTACCATATATACTTCCTTACAAGTCGAATCCAACTGCAAACTGCACAGATCCAGATTCGTCATCGTATAATGTGCTGGCAGATCTGGGTCTGTTTAGTTTGTTAGGTGTAATCAGTAGATCAAACAACATATACCCTGGTCTGCAGGCATATTATGCTATGGCAGATCAGGATCTTTGTTGCATGCAGTTTGACTCAACTGTTTGACTCAACTTATAAGCAAGTATATATGGTACAGTGGTCTCACACTAAACTGCTGTTAAAGAAAGCCATAAAAGTATACCATGATATAGATGAGAACACCTTATACTGGGTTACATTGTACCTAAAAATATAAACCATTCAGCATAATGAAATCCATGACCATATCAGTGTTATATCATGGATAGTGTTATAATGAAGTATTGTATAGTGGTAAGGAACCACTGTATAACATGCAGGAAACAATAGACATCACAGATCCAGACCTATGGTCTGACTATGCCTCTGCGCTTGTTTTGTATCCCCCTACCGATTTCAATAACGAAAATTTTTAATGTGATAAAAACTGCACAAAACTAAGTCAACTGAATCATTGATTTATAATTTCTAACCTGACTGTAACCAGAGTGGCACTAATATTGGCAGCCCCTGCGCCTTTCATGTTTAACAGATTTTCCATACTAATATGGTACCATGTTGCGTACACTATGGGCTAGTTTATTTCCCTCAGACAACATAAAGACGTAGTTCATCCTATTCAGTAAATGCTGGATAATTCTGTAAATTACCATAACATTCAGAGTTTGGAGTTATATCCCTTTGCACACATGAACACAGAAATTAAACTGCTTGTTATATCCACGTGAAAGGCAAATTTGTTGTTGTCATTCTTTTCCTTTGCTTGATTTGACATTGTAAATATTGGAAGCAGATGACGCATGGATGTACATATGTAGTTGTGCACACACCCTTTGCTAAAAATGAATTTGTCCAGGAAGTGGAAATGGATATCGAGCATGTCTGTCTATTATACTGAAAACTTATGTTAAGCATAGACGCGCAGACAATGACGGTGTTAGGGCCACTCTACTTAGTCAGGTCAGAAATTATAAATCAAAGAATGAATTGAAAAAGTTCATTGCACTTTTTATCACATTAAATGTTTCCATTATAGAAATTGGTAGGGGGGTACAAAGAAATGGGAGGGTATAGTCAGACTATACCATTGGCTATGCACTGGCAAACTGAATTCCATGCCATTTGCTTTAAATTCATCATATAATGAACTGCATAGACCCTGATTTGGTGGGTTATATTATTATGACAGATCTTGAAATTTATCATATAATGAACTGCGTCGAGATGATTTGTTGTGTTATATTATTATGACAGATCTTGGTCTATGCTGTTTGTTGTTGGATGTAAATATTGTATATGATGTTATTTTGAAGCAATTCTCATTCATACTGCATTACTGTTACTATACAATATTACTGTTATTATACAATACTAGTGTTACTACACAATATCACTGTTACAATACAATATTACTGTTATTATACAATATTACTTGTACTATACTATATTTTCACATACTGAATTCCAATGAGTTCATAATGCATAACTGTTTGTATACAATATCACCATTACTATACAATACCACAGTTACTATACAATATCACTGTTAGTATACAATATTTCCACTTATTATATGCATTTTTCTCCATTAATTTCACATTATCAGAACTGTGCAGTATTGCTTCATACTGCAATACTTCATACTGCAAGATACATGTCTAAAAATAGTCGAGTGTTAAGAACTACTTTTTACTGTAACAAAAAAATGTATACTAATCCAGCAGACACCAGACATTTTGATTTGTCTTAGGATGAACTAAACAAGCTGTTTAATCCATCTGAAAGCAGATATGATAAAGCTGATGATAAGGATGCATGTAATGAGTCACAAAAGAAACCTTCAACCAAGCAAATGACTGAGCATAATATCCACCATGTCCAACGATGTCTTTATGACAACAAACTTGAGACATGCAGTTATTGAAAATACCATTCTGATCAATCCTAATGTTGTGCAGTATAGCTCAGAAAAACTAATTCATATTTTCTCATACAAATGCAGTAATCTATAAATACTGCATGATTCTGACAATGTACAGTTAATGGAGAAAAAAGAAAAGAGCATATAGTAATTCCCCATACTGAACACATGTATGGTCATATTACATTGCTGTTATTATACAACATTTTCCCATCTTAAACTCTGTCACGGTCATATGTCATTAACTCAACAATATTTTAATATGGTCATATTAGACTACTATACAGTATTTTCCCATAATGAACTCAGGTAAGGTCATACTGGAGACCAAAGTTTTGCAACTACTGTTACTAACAATGTAACTTTTGTTTACAGAAAACATGATATCGAGAGACACAGATAACCAGTTTAAAAAAAATGAAAGTGTAGATTTTAGAAGGAATTTTTAATGCAGTGGCAAATTAGTAAAAACAATGTGTGGTCATTAGAGAAGACACAGTTTATCTCAAAAATTGTATAAGTGCCTCCTGAAAGGACAGAGGAACATAAAACAATAAGTTCAAATAATAATGCATGATGAATTATAGAAATGTAAATATTTAACCAGTAAAATGAAAATAAGTAATAAAGTTTTGTCGCCATTAAAACCTTTTCATAACACTTCCACTTGATCACTGATTTTATGTCACAGGTGCCAAAATTTTGTTAAAATTAAATTGTCCATGGACAATTAAAAAATTTACTTCTCTGTACAAAAGACCCACTTGTCCATATTTTCATAGCTAAAAAGAATAGTGGAAGACAGGAATGTTAACTGGTTAAAACGTTTTCTTTTATTAAGCTGCACCATTTAAATGCATGCAATATGCATCTGTGACATGTAAAATATACTGTATATTATTTCAACTTTGTCTTATTTTTGGATATTTATAACCAGGGTCTACAACTCTAATGAGAGTGCATTCTTGGTCTATAACTGCTGAATCAGTATTTAGCATCTGAAAGGATGGATATGAATTTAGCAATAGATATTTCATCCTTCACATTTTTCAGTAGGACTTAAGATATTCTGTTTTTGATTATAAGCTGACAAAGAAATTCATAGTCTACTCAAGATTTTCTCAGCTTTGCCACAGCATAAGCTGTATTAAACATCTTTTTGTAATGCACCGTTTGGCTCAGGTATTTATTGATCACTGTCTAAATCTCCCACAACTTCTCTTTTTTCTCAGATTTGGCCTTTTCATTATCTAATTTTAACTGAGATTTATTGTGCTTTGCACTTTTTGGTGTGTCAACATTGTGTCTTTCCTTGTGATAATCTATTCTCTGAATAAGCCACTGGTTCTGTCCGCAGTTGAATGGTATCTCTTACATTTATTACAGGATATGATTGTTTGAGCATCACTGGCCTAGTGCCAAGGAAACTCCTACAGCCAAAAATCTTTGAACTCATGTTCTCTTGTTTTATTGTATTCTCTGTAAAAGTCAAATTTAGTTTTAGCTCATTTTGTTGACTTTCATTCAACATTTGGCCCTAGCTTTATAGGAAGATTATCAATCCAGATGCATTTCTGGGAAAATTCATCATACCGGTAGTAACGCATAATGATTTCAAAGAATTCCATGATCAGTTCAAACAGCAAATTCTGCAGTGAAGTCCTATCCTCCAGGCAATCAAATCTGTTCTGATGTAACAATCAAAAGATACTGCCCAAGGGGGCGCTCTCCAGTTATTGTGTACTTTTGAAAGAGTGACCTATGTAAGGTGAAGTTGTTTGCATTGAAAACATGTACAGTGGAGAGAATGTTGGCATACCTCTATGCTACTTTGATGTAATGTGGCTGACATTTCTTTGGATATTGTACTTTTGGAAATTGTACATGATGTAAGCACACTGCTAAATAAAATGACTACTCCCTTGTGCTCTAAAAATCAGCCTGAATTAGTGTAAAGTACACTATCCTTAGCAGCTATTAAAATAGGGAAAATGAATTTTGCCAGACTACACAATACCAGCTTCTGAAAGGGCAATGAATAAATTACCGAATATATAAAATGTAAGATAAGTTATCAGCTCTTTTTTTTTTTTTACAATTTACCTCTGACGTTCAGAAAGAGAAAATGACCAAGTGGAGCTAGCACTTTTCTGAAAGGTGCACATCTGGAATCAGGCCAAGCTGCATACTCTATAACCCATATTACACCCATCAATCATACACCAAAATAAAGGGAATTAAAGGTTCTTTGAACAATACCTGAGATATACAAGGTCTTTTTTAAATAGCCAGTATAACCAACGAGGAAACCCAAGAAAATTCTTTTTCTTTAAAATTCTAACCCTATACAAAATTAAAAACTATAGAGCACCACCTAAACCAGTACTGTCTGCTGCCATTGGTTGTATCCATAGATGCTGCAGCTGGTTTCAGTCCTAATTTATAAAATTTTCAGCATACACTATGTAAATATACAATGCACTCATATAGAACTTGCTGGAAGGTATGAATTGCACTTGTGTAAATATCACTCAGACAAAACGGGAAATACTGTCCTTTCAAGTTACAGGCCAAATTTACTTGGCCATGGACAAGTAGCCTTGCAAAAAGTTGCTTATCCATAAGAAAAAATTTCTGACATGGACAATACAGACAATGGATTTCTGCACCCCTGTATGTGATGTCACAAAAGAAAGAAGTATCAATAGGATTCATTCATTTCTTGAGAATTTACGATAGGCAAGGTCTTTTAATTCATTTCGTGTGAAGGAGAAAATCTGAATTTTTAAATTATAACATTTATGTTTCAATCATGGTGTACAAAATATATTCATAAACTTACTGTGCAGAAACAAGTATATTTTTTATTAGACTTCTTTGACAGTGGCTACTGTATGTTTGTCCCCAGAATGTATAGGTGTCTTTATTGCTCTAAGTGCAGACCATCCACAAAGATCAGACAAGTAACTTAGAATACAGTTATTCTGCAAAAACCCAATAATTACCCTGAACTTTGAGCTTATAACCCCAAAATCAATTGACCATTTCCATACCTTAAGTACAAGTCCTCCACAAACTCTGGTAAATGTGTATAGATGGTCAAGAAATAAAGTTATTATATAAAAGCCAGTCTTCTTTCAGTCAGAGTGACCGTTTCCATTTACCTTTTGAATGCAAAACTAATCAGTTTCTTGTTTAATCCAAGTGCAAGCTGTAGCCATCCATAAAGTTTGGTCCATGTCTGTAATATAGAACTAAGGTTGTGTTCAGTTTTCTTTCACTATAAAAATCTTGACCTTTGTGCTTCTGACTCCAGAATAAACAGACTTTTTCCTTACCCCAAATACAAGTTGTCCACAAGGATTGTTCTAGGTATGTTATTGTGCAGAAACCTTTTTTCTTTCTGCAGTTACAGGGACTTCAACCTTTGAACCTTTGACCCCAAAATCAATTGGCATTTTTCTATACCCCAAGTTTAAGCTAACCACAAAGATTAGTTCAAGCACAAGATGAGAACATTATTTTGCTGAAATCAGCTTTCTTCTGTCAGTCACAGTGACTTTGACCTTTTGACCCCAAAAATGAATAGGTTTCTTCCTTACCCCAAGTGCAGGCTATCCATAACATTTGGTCCAGGAATGTGATGTAGAACTAATATTATTTTTCTGAAACCACTTTTCTTTGGTCCATAAAAATGACCTTGACCTTTGACCTTTTGAATCTAATTTCAGTAGGCTTCTTTCTTACCCCGAGTGCAAACCATTTTTTGTAACTGTAGATGATTAAGAATATGAGTTGTTGTGCAGAAATGAAATTGTTAACAGACAGACAGATGAAAAGACAAGATAACATATTATGGTCTGCCTAACAGCAGGTATTTAAAAATACCATGGACAGATACAAAAAGTACTTTATTATTTTGTTACTTTATTATTTTGTTCAAAAAGAGAACTTTACCACATCCCGCCTCCGCCCTCCAAACTACATTCCAAAATCCATTAAATATATTATGTCTTCCTGCTAGGATTACATGCATAAAGTTGGCAACATGACATTAAAAAATGCCAATATAATGGCAATTTCTTTATATCTGACCTTCTAACCCCATCCAATGACTCTGGGAGAGAGGCCTAGAATTTACAGATGATTACAACATGGCTAACCTATGTAACAATGCTTAGTAAATTTTCAACCACTAATTTTGAATGAGACGATAGAAACTGAATATATAGACAAACATGCAAAGAAACAGACAGATAAATAAAGAGTATCACAATAATCTCCCACTAAAATATGGTGACTAAGATGTACTAACAACAAATAAGGAAAATAATACTTATTATGTTCCTGGAAATTATGGGTGAATTAGTAATCTTACAAGATAATCAATGCATGACAGTGTCAGGAAACTTCCTTCCGCTGCCCTATGTGGCTGATGTTATAGCATCATGGCACTTGTATAAAAGTACTAAAAACTTTTTCCACAATGCATCCAAATAAATAATACACTAGCATATGTAAAAGCAGAGCCCTAGATAAGCTGCATATCTGCCAACAATTCAACGTAAAATGCATTATTTTTTTAATCCATTCAAATTGTGCAAAACAAATTACTGTGTCGGCGTATTACTCCTACATTAATCAGGTCATCTAGTGTAATGGCATGTCCAATTAATATTCACCATTTTATTTGTTAAAGTTCCAGATGTTCCATGCAAGTGTCATATGCCAGTACTTGTGCAGAAACCAGTTCTCTTCTTTCAGTCACTCAGTCATATAATCAAATGTACAATGAACTAGTCTTTGTCACCAAGAAGCTTGAGGCATTCAAGAGGAATGATCAACATTCTGATGATGAGGACTCTATCTCAATAGCACAAGTTTTAAATTTTCATTGTTCACAAAATATCCTATCAAATTTCTGCAATCCAGGAAGTAAAATACCCTTATACTCACATATAAGTCGGATTCAACTACAAACTGCATAAACCCAAATCTGTCATCACATAATGTGCCAGCTGATCTGGGTCTGTGCAGTTTGTTAGGACTAAGCAGTAGAACAAACAACAATGATCCTGATCTTTCTGCAAATTATGTGACTGCAGATCAGGGTTGATTTACTTTGGACCGACTTGTACGCAAGTACTTATGGTATGTTGGTCAAGGGCAGGATATTCAACAAAATAACAATTTTCAATTATTCATACAATGTTACTTGTAAAACATTTGTTCCTGTCCAATAAAAATGAAAAACACAACACACAGGATTATGAAAAAAATGGTTTACAACAATAACAAACATGTAAAGCACTTCATGAATATGATGTGTGTCTATAACGTAAAATGTCTACATTAATAATCTACTGGCCACAATCCAGCAATTCAATACTGCCATCAAGAATGTTATATTTTATATGTACATTGGTATGTCTTGCAGAACACTTAGCAGAGAAAATCCCTGTTTCAAAGACTTCCATTTACTCATCCCTGGATCCTAGTTTTCAATAATAAGTCTGCAGATTTTCAAATTATGAACTTTCATCTTTGAGAGAAATGTGGCCCAGGACTTCCACTGTCAAAATCCTACAAGCTTTTTCTAACTGTTTCCCTGATTTTTGTTTCCCAAAGTACCTCCCCTCCGACACACTTAAACTTTTCTAGATGAGTCTCTGAGGAAGCCTAATTCATACATGTTTTTGCAAAAGACAGTAACTTCATAAATACATTGCTATAAAAAGATGGGTAACATATACAACTCCTTTCTTCTCCTATGTACATGATGAAATATGAAATAAATGTGTACCTTTACAAGCAATCTGCACATGAACCTCAAAAGAGTAATCATTTGTTCTTGATTGCAATACAGATGCATCTACTGTCACTCACTTCTTCAAGCTTCATGTATGAATTTTCAATGACAATCTTGTATATTGAAACATAACTGTAAGGCATAAATAATCATTTAATTGGCAAAAACATAAAAATACAATGTTATAACCATTTTACATTAAACAGAAAAGGGCACAAGAGTTAATATTATACTCAGAATAAAAACGCACTAATAAGCAAAAAAGTGGATGTGGGTTTTTGGAAGACATCAACTCAAGAAAAGCATAGTCAACTTCATTCTTTTTAGGGGTGGAATGACAGGCCCTGGGGAGACTATTTTTCATCCAAATTGTCTCCTAGCATAAAATCATGTAATATAATCAAACGCCTTGATTCTGACCACCTCGGTAAAACCTCCAACATTTTGCATTTAAAACTCACTTGGTTGTTGATTTTCCACTGGGGTCTCCCCATCCGAGTCATCCAGGTTGTTCTGAATGAAATTACCTCCTTGAGACATCTCTTCTGAAACAGATATCATGCTAATGATAATGACACACAATATACCAGGCAAAATAAGATATTTTTATCCAATGCAAAGACACTGTTTGACAGGTACATTGTAGCAATGCATTTTTTCATTTAAAACTCTAAAGACTGTATTACCAAAAAGATATTCTTTAAATTTTTCTCCTTTATTTGAACATTTTTCATTAGCTGAAATTTAATTATTGAATAAAGTTTCTGAGCTTTTCATCAACTAAATGCATGAAAATTGCACATTATGTACTTGATTTACAAGATCTGAATTTTGTTGCTTTAAAAAATTGCTCCTATGTTTAAAAAATTACCCATTTTTCAAATGATGTGGAAAGTGCATTTCCCCTTAAATTTTTGGTACTAGAACAGACCATGAGAACGTAGCATTGGATAAATACAAACATGTGCACATATTACAGATACATGATCTCAAGAGATAATTTCCAACTGGTTCTCTTGAGATTGCATCTGTTTTGGTACCACTCACCTAAATTTGTCATCTTTGATGCAAAAAAGCTACGTTTATGGCATCCACAGATCACATAAAAAGACCATATAAAGAAAAGATAGAAGATCCTTTTGGCTGACTTTAGACTGACTGAATCAAGTACATCTGAATGTGGCTTGCTGAACAGAGTGCACTCAATAACAAGGAAGCACAAGATGATCAATTTCATTGGCTGACAGAAATGTGTTACAGAGTTTAGTGAATTTAACACAATTTTTTCAGTATTTTACGTAACAAATTCAAATACATATGCAATTGTTTAAAAATTCTTTATTCAGAAATTTGGCAGAACTAAAAACAAAGGAACAATTTAATTTTAACAATAAAATTATATAAAAACAAATTAGAAAGCATTAATTATCTGATTACTTTCCTGCCACTAATACTTTCCTCATAACTTAATTATTTACTTCCCTGTATGTGATTTACCATATATATGTTTCAGTAAAAATTTTCTTTGCAACCAGTTCTTATTCAAAATAAGGCTAAGAAAATTCTGAACCTGACTGACAAAAGAAATATTCAAAATTTAATCAGTTTAAATGATATTTTTTCTAGGATTTCTCTTATAAAAGATACTGCATATACCATATATGTAAAATGTCTGAGAAAAATTATGCTGACATTAGATAATTAACCTTTCAGTGAAAACATTTGAAAAGAAACTTTCTTATTAAAAAAGTTTACAGTAAATACTATTTAAAAGCCCAATAAAATCATAATTCAATGACGGATAACATTTATGCGTTGGATTTTGTACTTGATGCTGATGAAAGATTTTAAGTGTGTGTGTGTGATTTGGATTTTTAACGTAGTTGCAACAATTTTTCAGTTGTATTGCTATGATTTCTGCAGCGTGGCAGTTTATAATGATGTCCAGCACTGGGGTATCATGCCACAGACATGCAGCATCATGTCCCACCCAATCACATTATCCTGACACCAGGCCGACCAGTCCTAACACTAACCTCTTGATGCTCAGCGCCTAGCGAGGCACTTGTTAGTACCATTTTTATAAGTCTTTGTTTTGACTCAGCCAGGGTTCGAACCAGTGACCTCCTGCATCAGAGGTGGATGCTCTAACCGCTAGGCCACCGAGTAAAATCTACTATTTAAATGTTTAATGTTCAGCTGATGTAGACAAATGTAAAAATTAAGGAAAGTATTAACTAATACCACACTGGATTGACAAAGACTATCTGAATAATTATAAAATGACTGCAAGTTTATGTTTTAAGACATCAATTATATCAGAGGATGTTTACTTGATCAGATAATTAGATTATAAAATATAATAAACAAGTGCTTGGAGTCCTAGAACATTGATTCTTGTGGTACGAAAACCTGATTTATATATTTTACGACGACTGAAATAAAAAAACTATCCTGACTGAATGAGACCATGACATACATCGTAACAGACAACATTTGACCAGCATATCTACTTGTCCTATCCTTGCACAAAACAATTACCCTTATCTGCATATCACTTATAACCCTGTAATTCAGGTGACGATTGTGCACTGCATTCATTGATTTGTAACACCAATTTGAATTTACTAATGCATTATTGCTTGCATATAAAGCATACTTCCACCAGTCAGCAGGTGATGATTCAGCAAATCTAAAACAAGATTAATTTTTGTAAACAATAAAGGTTGTGGACAAGCCCTGATGTCATTATTTTAATCTGCATCAAAGATTCATATTATGAATCAAAGCAATTAAATGCGATTTTCAGTATTGGTCGATCTGTCTGAATGCTACAATGAAAACTCGACCAATAATCTGAATAGTTCATCAATGTCCAGAGACCAACACATATCAGAAACACTACAAGTCATTAAAAAACAGTAAAGAGTTTGAAATAAACGTCAAATTTACTTTTTATGTACAAAAATTTTAAGATATATATATTATATAATGCACTGTTAGTTGATTTTCACTCACTAACACTAAGCACATTTCCATATTTCACTGCAACCCATCACCATATTGTCATACACAATGTCTTTCAGTGATGTCACCTCAATTAGCTGCCCTCATTTTTGGCTTTGTGTCATACCCAAAGTCAGTCAGTGATGGCACAAGCCATCAGCTGCCATAATCTTTATCTTTGTCCATTTCATATTAATCATCAAGAGAAACAGAAACAAAAAACCAGTATTCATGATTGCGGACAAAAGTTACCAAATAGTCTCCTGATATATGTTTAACCATGCCTACAGTTGCAACTGTATTGAAACACTGGGGCTGGAAGTTAATGTCTCCATATTATTTGAACCTGCAATACAGCAAAACATATCTTGAAAGACCGCTGCTATGAAAGATCACTTGTCTTTAAAGACCACTGCAATGAAAGATTACCTGTATTGAGATACCACATTCTCAACACACAAACTGATCTATTACATGAAAAAATGGCCTCCAACATGACATTACAACACTGCTCGAGAGACCATTGTTTTGTTGTCTTCTACAAAAAGGTTCTACTGTATTTTCTACAAATTAACCTTATTCACAGTTACAACTGTCCTGAAAGTTACTGTCCTTGTATTATTATGCTATAAAAAATATCACATGGGAGGCCACTATCTGCAGGCTGAGCAATAGTCCTACAATGTTAGACATTTATCTTGATACGTATGATTGTGGGAGGGGATATGACAGCTTACTGCCTAAACAATTGTTGCTGTATCGCATGTTCCATCAGCTGTTAACAATGGAACTAGAAGCCAAATTTTCAAAAATATCTCACACAGTTAATTGGCCATATTGATAATGTTGCTCTTTTCCTTACAGAAGTATATCCTGATACAATCAAGTCAATTCACTTTCTCTTTTAAAATCTGTTGACCTCAACAGATTCTGAAAAATGAAACTATTTGATTGTGTATGGATATACTTTTGTAAGGAAAAAGGCACAAAATTAAGAATGTTATGACTAAAGCAATTACAGTCTAATCTGTGCAACAATGTTCAATACGGGCTGCCAACTACCAGGTAATCATCAAATTAGGGTGCAAAACCTTTTCAAACCTTGTCAGTTTGAAATTATCATTCTGTCCTAGTAATACAATTAGTAGTACTCCTTAAATCTGTCACATTTACAAAATCTTGTAAACAATTACACCACTGGAACATGAAATGATTCTGTTTAAACGTGATTATTATTCTACCTGCATGCCAGAACCGACACTGTGGAAAATGTGTATTGTTTTCATTGATGATTCTGACACAAAAAGTAATGTCTTCTTAATTAAGTCTGACAAAATTATTTTCTACAATAATTCAGAACATCCAAAGGACTTTTCATCTGCTTGCTAAGCTTCAGCTTGAATTTTGACCAAACAACAATATCTCCTGTGCTTCTGGGTCAAATACATATTAAATTCTCAAAGGATGCACCCTTTCTCCCAGTAACATGTCCCAGTGACATGCCTCGATTTCCCCAGGATGTTCCCTCTTTTTATATTCTGGTCAGCAGTATCCAATCTGTAGAAGAGCTAACAGCTTCAGCTGCAGAGTAAACAGGCAATAAGCCAGTGTGATTAATTAGCAGTGAATCCTGATTACTGTAATTATCTTGTCAAAAGGACTGGCATTCTATAGGCTATTCTAATGTACTTCAAAGAAACTGATTCTAAAGAGTTTGTATGTAAGCACCTGCATTTGTTAGCAAAGAATTAATGCCCTATTTAGTTGCAACTGTGTTTAAATTAAATTGTTGATGACATAAATCATGAGATTTAAGTCAAGAGAGTAATCAAAACTTTGTCAGAGTTTGATTTGGATAATACACATACAGACAAATCAATTAGATGCCATAATAATAACAATAATAATAATAATAATAATAATAATAATAATAATAATAATAATAATAACAATAACAATAATAATAACAATAATAATAATAATAATAATAATAATAATAATAATAATAATAATAATAATAACAACAACTGTTATTTAAGTATGTGTGATTTGTACAACAGTATCAGTAGAGACTTTTAAAACAGTGTAGAACAACCTGACTAAATCTGTTTTCATTTTCGGGATGCTGACTTGTGATGAAAATTACACCAATGCCAACAAAAGGCAAAACATTTTGGCAAAAGTTCCATCTGACGAGTGAAATTTGATTATCAGTACCTTAGAAAGCAGCTGTAAAATTATCTTGTCAACAGTTCACATCTGGAATATCAAGCTATATAGGTCCTGTAAATGTACCAAGATTAATTCATCTTTTTACTACAGCCTATGTTATATCACCTCTTTATTCATAAGGACCAACTTTGAAGGCATTTAACAATGTTTACTAACTACATTTAAATTATCTTTTGGAACATATCCTTGGTATATTTTCAAATTCCTACTTCGTTTCATTTAATGATGTTATTTTATGTTTATACATACAGTAGAGTGTAATTCCAGGTATTTACTTGTGTAAGTTCTTTGATGTGAATGGAGATACAATTTTACTTGCAGAAATATCTTTATTGCACTGAAAATGATCGTTCTTGGGATTTAAACTAATTGTTGATGAATTTATTCTTGATGTTTATTTTTTGTTCTTAGTAATGTTGTAGGGGTAAAAATATTTTTTATAATAAATTTACATGGATTATACTGAAACTTAACATTCCATTTACTATAAATATTTTCTTGTGAGTCTGATATTATAAACGGCTATGAATGCAATCCTCTAGAGAGTGAAAGTCTCCCATGTTTATGTCAGAATCTCTCAAAAATTGGCTGGGTACTCCTGAGTTCCATGACTGGAGAATCTAGGACTTTTCATGATCATCCTGAAACTTTTGAGAGCCCTGTAGCCCTTAATTTTGTCCCAAATGGCCAGCATTCACTTCTGTCATACCAGTATATAAAAAAAACCTCAATTTTTAGGCTGTAGGGTCCTGGTAAACACCACTGAAAATTAATAAGAAGCACTAAGATGCTCTAAGTGTTAAAAATTCGGCACTAAGAACATAGTAAAGTAATAAATTACCCCCAGAACATAAATGGTACTAAAATAAATCGATAAATATTGTTAACACGGGTCATAACATCACAGGAGTCTGCAGTTTTATCAATAAAGCACGACGAAATTTCTGAGAACATGAAATCACCTTACCGGTATGATAAATTAACACAAGGAATGCAAGCGTGACAACAACCCTCCGCTCGATTCGACTTTTCTCACGCGTCTTTTATCGCTTCAGAATCGCAAGAAGACTGAAAAACTACACATATCCATTCAAAAAACAGTAACGTACCAACGCTTCACTCTCGGACGACCATCGCATGAATCCAATCAGGCGAATTAACCTTTATTTTCACCATTACGGTCACAACCCCTGTCAAACAGAACTCATGGCAGGAAGTAGCCCATTTCTACCAGTTTCTACCCTGCAGTAAATAATGGTTAGGGTCTAATAATTGTTCCGAACACAGCGCAGAATCGGTTCTCTTTTAATACTAGGGAAATTTAATAATGCGGACTCCGTCAATTAGTTGAATTTGCTCAGAATAATGAATGCATCATGAAAATGTTATTTACAGTATTATATTACTACTATTTTCAAAAGTTGTAAAAAAAAATGCTCTCACTCTGCACATACATGAATGCATACATAAAGTTGCTGATAGC
>JAECUM010009703.1:0-140674 GCA_016617855.1 Megalonaias nervosa | reverse complement strand
TGAGATGGCAGTGATCCGCAACGGAGAGCGCTTTAGACCACTCGGCCACTCAGGGCCCCCTATATATTTATATGTGCGTGTGTATGTTTGCATGTATGTATGTATGTATATATATATATATATATATATATATATATATATATATATGTATGTATGTGTGTGTGTGTGTGTGTATATATATATATATCATAAGTGGTCTTCAGGTAGAAAACTGAGTAATTTAGAATATAAAACAGTTGGTTTTTATTTGATGCTAGGTGTTGGATGGTAGTGGAAATCAGATTATTGATTTGATTGTACCTTCTTACAAGGTGTCTGCTTTATTGGGTCATCGTTATCTAGAGGGTGATCGCCTTCGGTGTTATTGCCCGGATCAAGTAAATATTAATATAAAGTGTGAAACTTATAGGTGGAATAGATAGAGATCTGAGCAGATATATAAACAGAATGACACGAGCCCCCGTACATGAAAATAACAATTTAGTCAATTACATAAACAACCGTGACAATGCATTACATTAGAAAGATACACTTCTTTTTGAAATAAATCATTTCACCGAATTTCAAACACAAATATACTTATATAAATAGCCGATCTGTTTTAAATGATAGAATTAGTTCATCATAGAATCGAGTGAACAATCGAAGTCATTGCCTTGTACAACTTCATAACCTGCTTATTTCCGGTTCATTCCAACTTCACTGTGGCTGTTCTTGGTCCTTCTCGCTTTTCTATTCTCTTCTCCAAACTCTCTATTGTCTCGCCTCTTTTGGCCCTCGAACTTTGTGTGGGTAGGTGGATATGTAAGTACATGATACATAGGTACTTGGATAAGTCAGTACGTGGATACATCCATGGAGCTATTTCCCCTTGTGCTTTCAAGCTTTGCTCGCTCTACCACCAGAATTGTGTCTGTCAACTTTCCAGACATCCAGTCCCTTGGATAATTATTTTACGAGTGAATTTCTTATAACTTCAAACTCTGAGTCTCCTACATTTGTTTTCTCTTGCAAAAAATGCAGACTGACTAAATTTTGCAATGGGACATACTAAAACCAAGAAATTTCATGTGGGAACCACGCCCCTCATGTAGCATAACCAATCCGGATTAAATATATCTCCCACCTTTTATAATTAGGCGCCAAAATTGCAATCTGCCAGAACTCTAGATTTCCAAATAACTGATTCTGGAAAATTTCAAATCTGACATGTTCGATACAAAGATCAAAGTTAACCCTTTTCTTCCAGTCTGTCTGACTGTTAAATAAATGAATGCTTAATTAAGAATCACTACCTCTCACGACACAGCCATTAAAAATCCTTGCAGTATGGTTATTTAACACGCACCGGTCCCCATAAATCTAATTAATCGTTCACCTGCCCAAATTAATCTGCTCTTTATAGATCGACAGAAATTTGCACCCTTACATAGGCCTCCCCTTGAAGAGTAAAATCAGGGATTTTTACTCACCAAATTTTTGGAGATCTAATCTGATTCACTTACACGTCCTCAGGTGAACCCTTCACCTCAGACGTCCCTAGTCTACTTAAGTAGTCAACCCCTACATTCTCATTGCCCTGAATATACCGTACTTGGACTTGGTACTGCTGTAGAAATAATGACTGTCTCATTAATCATCCATTGGTCAACTTAGTTTGAGCTAAATAAGTGAGTGGTTGGTGGTCAGTTTCTACAATAAATTTTCGTCCATACAGGTAACATTGGAATTTAGATATCCCAAAGATAATTGCAAAGCATTCTTTCTCAGAGACTGAATAATTGTGTTCTGCAGTTGACAATTTCCTGCTGCTGTATGCAACTGGGAATAAGTTTCCATCATGCCCTTGTAATAACACTGCCCCTAAACCTTTATCACAAGCGTCAGTACGTAAGACAAAATCTCGTGTCACATCTGGCAATTTCACTACCGCGTCTGACGTCAGTCTGTCCTTCAATGTTTGCAATGCTCGTTCACATGCGTCTGTCCATATAACTTTCGTCGGAGCTTTTTCCCAGTCAAGTCAGTCAATGGGCTAGCAATAGTGCTGAAGTTAGCAACATAGCGATGATAATATCCTGCCAGTCCCAAGAAAGATCAAACTTCCGTCTTAGTGGTCGGTTGTACTGCGTCCCTAAGTTGGTCGACCTTTGAACTATCTGGGGTTAATGTGTCTTCACTGAGGGTATGACCTAAGTAGGTTAGTTTTCTAAACCCTACATGGCACTTAGATAGTTGTGCAGTCAGTCCCATTTGTTGAAGTCGCTCTAAAACGTCTTTCAGCAAAATGATGTGATCATCCCAAGTAGCTATTGCTAAGAGTAAATCGTCCATGAAGTTTGAAACTCCAGTCACCCTTAACAGTTCAAGTAATTTTTGCATCATATGCGTAAAGACACTCGGCACATTCTGGACCCCGAATGGCATGACTACCCACTGGTAGATCCCATCTGGAGTTGCGAAGGCAAGTTTTGCTCTGTCTTCATTTCGAACTGGAATTTGCCAGTATCCCTTAGACAGATCGATTTTCGAAAAATACTTCGCGTTGGTCACCCCAGCAAATATGGACTCAGGATCAGGTAACAGTTCTACCTGGAATTCCATGATCCTGTTTAACTTCCTGTAATCAACGCAAGATCTGTGTGTACCGTCTTTCTTCTGTACCGACACAACAGGAGAGCTATACACCGATTCTGCTGGTTCTATAACTCCCAAGTCTATCATAGCTTGAATTTCATTTCGGACAGTTTCTAATTTCGCATAGGGTAACGGATGTGGTTTCAACTTCACTGGCTTCTCATCCAGTAGCTTTAGGGTGAACTCCTCCAACTCCGTCTTGCCAGGTCGTTCTGTCAAGACGCTTGAGTAGTCTTGGAGTAACGACTCCACTTCCTTATGTTGCTCTGATGTTAACGTCCTGTCAAGGACAACATCAACGTAGGTTTCTTCCTTCATCAGAGGACAACTAGAGAGTACTTCCGCCTGTCCTCCATTGTCATCAGGTTCTTCAATCACAACTGTAGCAGCCACAAACTCTGTGGGTGTCTCTCTTTCAAGGTAACGTTTCAGGAGATTTACGTGGTACAGCTTCTCCTTGTCTCCTACCAGGATACGGTAGTTCTGCCCACCCTTTTTCTCCGTTACCACGAATGGTCCCCTCCCTGAGACATGAAGTTTGTCGTGCTCTAATGGTACCAACAACAACACCTTGTCACCCACCTCGAAGTTACGTTCCTTCATCCTTTTATTGTAATATTTGGCTTGATGCCCCCTTGCATCGCGGAGATTCTCCTGAGCCAATTTAGAAACCTCTTCCAGCTTGTTACGGAGATCAACAAGATATTGGTATGTTGTTCGCACTTCCTCGGATGCTTGTTCATCCGTCCCAGCCATGGGTCCCCTAACTGTCCTCCCTTAGACTAATTCGAAAGGTGAAAAACCCAAACTAGCCTGTGGTACTTCTCGATACGCAAAAGTATCGCGGGAAGGTATCGATCCCAATCCCTGGGTCAACCTTCATAGAACTTCTTCAGAGCCTGTTTCAATGTTCATTTAAACGCTCCACCAAACTATTGCACTGCGGGTGATACGGGGTAGTTGTCAGGTGTCTAATGGACAGTAATCTATTTACCACCTCCATCACCTGGCTAACAAACTGCGTTCCCTGGTCAGTTAGTATCTCTTCAGGGATGCCAACTCTTGACCAAACTCCTAACAAGGCCTCAGCCACTGTGACTGAGTCAATGGTTTTCAAGGCCACGGCCTCCGGGTACTGGGTGGCATAATCTACCATCGTTAGTATATAACGATTACCGCTTTCTGCCGCTGGCTTTATTGGACCTACTAGGTTCATCGCCACCCTTGAGAAAGGTTCATCAATCAGTGGGGTGGTTCCTAGTGACACTGGGCGATGGGAGGTCTTAGATGCCACCCACTGACACTTGTCACACGACAAACAGAACCTCTGAACATCCCCATACACACCTGGCCAGTAGAATTCCCTCACTAACCTATCTCTGGTTTTCACCATGCCCATGTGGCTTCCAAGTAGACCCTCATGTGCCAGTCTAAGCACTTCTGCTCGCTTCGCTATGGGCACAACAACTTGTTTAAATGTTTCAGTCCCTTTCCTTGTGTACCGGTACAAAATACCGCGTTTCGTCGCGAACTTCACCTTGCCGTCTGGCAATTTCCGTATGGACCATCTTTTGCGTACCTGCGTACCTTGTTGAGAGACAAATCTTCCTCTTGAAGTTTCCTCAACTTGGCAGGTAGCAAATTGTCTATGGGTGAAGTCATGGGTCTTAACGGCTTTGACCTTGACCTTCGCTTTATATCCCTCGTCTCAATGGACCCCACGTGTACAGGTGTACACGTCATAGGGTTAGACTGTGGCAACACATACCTACACCCTAATATTATGTCATGAGACAGTCCTGACAAAAATGCTGCTTGAATTTGTCCCTTTACATACGGCGAATCAAGATCAATGTTAACGACTGGGAGCGAATCTTTTGTCCGGTTAGCAAACTGGACTTCAACCATCTCACCTGTGTAATCTCCAGGCTTGACATATCTACTATCTACCAAGGCCGGATAACTTCAGCTGATATCAAACAGTACAGTTGCCCTCTCACCATTAACCGTAGCTACCGCTGTGTTAGTCAATTCCACTATTTCCTGTTCCTTAACAGTATTCGCGGTTACCGAATTATTTGTTGTCGGACGATACTTCCTACAATCCTTAATGACATGGCCCGGTCTGTTGCAGCCATAACATACTGGCTCCCCTTTCCTCCCCGTAGTATCCTTCTCTGCCCCACGAGTCTTCCCTGACCCACGGAAATGTTCTCAGCTGGGATTTCCGGCTCCTGGCCTCCCACCATTCTGACCATTCCTTCTTTGGGGTACCACCTCGCTGGTCTTTCTGTGCTCACCAATGCCAGGTCAGTCCCTGCCACCCCAGGTGGTTGGACACGAGTGCACGCTCTCATAGCGCTCAGCCATCGTGCTTATATTATCCAAGGTTGAGAACTCACGCTCTGCTAAGAACACCATTAAGTTTTTTCTGTATATACTTAAGATGTGCTCTTTCAAAATTTCCTCATGTATGCCTTCATATGTTAGCGTGGTACCAGCTATTTTCATTCATTTATCAAAAATTACGTGTACGCGGTTATGGAACTGCACATGCATTTCGGTAGCTCTTTTCAACGATCCTCTAAAGAGTTTCCGAAACGTTTCCACTGACAGCTCATAGTGCCATAGTAGCGTTTCTTCAGAGCGTTGTAGTTGTCTATCTTGTTCGGTGTCATATTATGGTGGACGTCTGTTGCGGCTCCTTGTAAGAATGCTGAAACATTGATAGCCCTCTGGTCTTTGGGTAGCTGATGAACCAGTGCCATCTTTCGAACTGCGTCAAAAAGTTGTCATTGATCTTGTCCTTGTCGTTGAACATGGGCATGGTGATTTGTATTGGTCGTCTGTCTTCAGATTGCCTACTTGTGGATCCTGAACATTCATTCAGGTCTTCACCCCTTCTGGACTCTTCTTCGATGTTTAGCCTCTCCATGGCTAACATATGTTTGCGTTCTCTAGATTTTTCTTCGGCCTGCAATCTAGCTAGTTCGAGCTCTCGTTCACTCTCAACTACCTGTCTGTCTTTCTCTCGTTCCGCTACCTGTCTTTCTCTCGTTCCACTGCCTGTCTGTCTTTCTCTCGTTCGCACTTGGCTGCTTATCTGTCTTTCTCTTGTTTGCACTCAACTGCTTGTCTGTCTTTCTCTCATTTCGCAGCTAGTTGCTCCTTGTGTTCTCTAACACTCCGCTCAAGAATTTCATCTAACTGGGCCCCTTTGTAACCTAATTCATTCTTACCAATCGACTTAAATTCTCTAACTAATTGTCTGTCTGTCACCATCCTGGTCTACTTGTACGGTGACACAAGAATTAAGTTCTTTACCTACACTCAAGTTTTACTGCCCTACTCGAAAATAGCCCCACATGTATTTATCCTACTTCTAGTATGGCCCTACTCAGTTAAACCAGACTATTCCTTGCACCAACAATCAATAAACGGACAGTACACCGCCGGAATGTCTCCCCAAAATCAGCGTAATGCTTACACACTAAACAAGGAGTAATTACTACTGCGGGGTTAGACTAAATATCTCTTCTCCCAAGAGAATACAAAGGTAATTCTTCCCTTTCACTTCACAGATTTAGAATATGACCCGAACAGCAAGGAACATGCCTCAATCTCTTACAATATTTTCATCACAATATGAAAGAAATGGCAAGAAAATTGCATGCACAGAATACGTAAAATAATAAGCAGACAATGATTCGATTCACTCTGATCGCTATTTCTTGAAAAGTACTATTGAAATTATCAATGTTTAGATACTTATTCTGTTCTATATTTGCTCAGACTCTTTACTCGAATAAAATGTTCTGATCCCTAGACAAGCGCCCACTTTGTTGGGTGGTGGTGGAAATTGGATTATTAATTTGATTGTACCTTCTTACAAGGTGTCCGCTTTATTGGGTCATCATTATCTTGAGGGTGATTGCCTTCAGTGTTATTGCCCAGATTGAGTAAATATTAATATAAAGTGTGAAACTTATAGGTCGAATAGATAGAGATCGGAGCAGATATTTAAACAGAATGACACGAGCCCCCGTACATGAAAAAAGCAATTTAATCAATTACATAAACATCCGTGACAATGCATTACATTAGGAAGATACACTTCTTTTTGAAATAAATCATTCACCGAATTTCAAATACAAATATATAAATAGCTGATCTGTTTTAAATGATAGAATTAGTTCATCATAGAATTGAGTGAACAATCGAAGTCATTGCCTTGTACAACTTCATAACCTGCTTATTTCCGGTTCATTCCAACTTCACTGTAGCTGTTCTTCTTGGTCCTTCTCGCTTTTCTTTTCTCTTCTCCAAACTCTCTATTGTCTCGCCTCTTTTGGCCCTCGAACTTTGTGTGGGTAGGTGGATAGGTAAGTAAGTGATACGTAGGTACTTGGATAAGTCAGTACGTGGATACGTCCATGGAGCTATTTCCCCTTGTACTTTCAAGCTTTGATTGCTTCTACTGCCAGAAGTGTGTCTGTCAACTTTCCAGACATCCGGTCCCTTGGATAATTATTTTACGAGTGAATTTCTTATAACTTCAAACTCTGAGTCTCCTACATTTGTTTTCTCTTGCAAAAAATGCAGACTGACTAAATTTTGCAATGGGACATATTAAAACCAAGAAATTTCGTGTGGGAACGACGCCCCTCACGTAGCGTAACCAATCTGGATTAAATATATCTCCTGCCTTTTATAACTAGGCACCAAAATTGCGATCTGCCAGAACTCTAGATTTCCAAATAACTGATTCTGGAAATTTTCAAATCTGACATGTTCGATACAAAGATCGAAGTTAACCCTTTCCTTCCAGTCTGCCTGACTGTTAAATAAATGAATGCTTAATTAAGAATCACTACCTCTCACGACACAGCCATTAAAAATTCTTGCAGTATGGCAATTTAACACGCACTAGTCCCCATAAATCTAATTAATCGTTCACCTGCCCAAATTAATGTGCTCTTTATAGATCGACAGAAATTTGCACCCTTACACTTGGCATAAGAGCATGTACCATATTTTCAGATCTGCCCAATCACAGATCACCACAGGATACTGTATTTATCTGATACTTGATGATTCTATTATTTCCCATCCCCCACCCACCCCACCCCTGTCCCTGGACTTCTGAGTTTTTGGTTTTACAGAATTTTGGTAAATATTTACATAGGGTATCTTTGCCCAATAGTAAGTACACTGCCACATTTTTGGCAAATTTGTTATGCTGTTGGTCCCAGGACTTTTAGAAGAAGTACTGTATTTCCTGGATGTGAAAACTGTCCCATTTAGTTCCTGGTATGTGTAAACTGTCCCATTTAGTTCCTGGTATGTGTAAACTGTCCCATTAGTTCCTGGATGTGAAAACTGTCCCATTTAGTTCTTGGTATGTGAAAACTGTCCCATTTAGTTCCTGGTATGTGTAAACTGTCCCATTAGTTCCTGGATGTGAAAACTGTCCCATTTAGTTCTTGATATGTGTAAACTGTCCCATTTAGTTCCTGGTATGTGTAAGCTGTCCCATTTAGTTCCTGGTATGTGAAAACTGTCCCATTTAGTTCTGGATGTGAAAACTGTCCCATTTAGTTCTTGGTATGTGAACATGAAACGGTTGGCCCAGTCAATAGTTTCTGATGCTGTTATATGCTGATTGTTTCATTTATATGCCAGGATTTTAGTACAGGATCCAATTCATACATTAATATGAAAACTATCCCACTCTGTCCATGGTATTTAAAGGTCTAACCTTTGACATAATAATAGTTGATCATTATATTGTTATAAGCCAATTGTGACATTTATAGATCAGAATTTTAAAAACAGGATCCCTTAGCATCCTGAATACTGGTTTATGTGAAGGACCTACTCCACAGTAGGAAATGGTAGCAATGTTTTTCGACTTGTAGGAAGCCAGGCAAAATTCAGATAATATCCATGCATCTAGCATCCGCAATTTCATCCTTTACTTGTGGAGTGTGTACCCATTGTTAAATTTATAAATAACAACTGGATATTCATTTCCAGGTAAGTTTTGTTTACTTCTTCATGTGTATGTGTATTCTGCATGTACCACAGCTCTCTTTAATAGATCTTGTTAAGTGTGAATGAATTATATACAGGCTGACAGATGAGTGTATAGTTAACAACCAAAATTGCTTTGAATGAGAGGGAATTAACAGTTAAATAATTGGATTCATTTTATCAGCTTACTTTGTGTTTCTTTCCCTGACAGAATTTGGCTATTAAATGGCAATGATATACAGAGTAAAGCTCTCAGCAGCCACTGAATGGTGTATAATAAAACCTAGAGACTGTTATACTATTTCTAACCCTGCTCAGGGATATTCTCAGGTATTCTACAAATGCACTGTATTGGAACAAAACCCAGTTTATAATCCAATTTTCAGCTAATCCGGGCCAGTGGAAATCTGTTATTAGAGGTATTTAAGGTATTACATGAATGATTCTTAGATATCCTAAACAGTATTGCTGATTGTTGGAACTGTCACATTGTAATTTTCATATCAGCTGATTTTTAGGACACAACCTTTTTGTCCTGTAATCAGATATCTGTGATGATCCAGCTGAGAAGTTGTTGAAAGATGGTGCAAGAATGTAGTTTAAAAAAAAACAACAATTGAGACAGTTCTTGGTGACTCTGAACAAGAATATGTCTTTTAATCACCTCCAATATGTCATTCTTATTAATGAACATTCATGTAGTTTGTAAGCTGTAATACATTATTATAACACTTCACCAAGAAGTGCATAGTAGACTGGTTTTAAACTGTCTTGAGACTTTACCATGAAGTGCATGGTAAACTGGTTTTAAACTGTCAAGAGACTTCACCATGAAGTGCATGGCAAACTGGATTTAAACTGTCTAGAGACTTCACCATGAAGTGCATGGTAAACTGGTTTTAAACTGTCTAAAAACTTCATGAAGTGCACAGTAAACTGGTTTTATACTTTCTGGATGCTTTGTCATGAAGTGTGTGTGTGTGTGTGTGTGTGTGTGTGTGTGTGTGTGTGTGATTTGGATTTTTAACGTAGTTTTAACACTTTTTCAGTCACATCGCTATGATGTCAGCAGTGTGGCAGTTTATAGAGATGTCTAGCACTGGGGCATTATGCCACAGACATGTAGCATAATGTCCCACCCAGTCACATTATCCTGACACCAGGCTGACCAGTCCTAACACTAACCTCTTAATGCTGAGTGCCTAGCGAGGCAGCTGTTAGTACCGTTTTTGTAAGTCTTTGGTATGACTCAATTGGGGTTCAAACCCATGACCTCCCGCATCTGAGGCGGACGTTCTAACCACTAGACCACCAGAGTGGTGCGCCATGAAGTGCGTAGTAAACTGGTTTTGAGCTGGCTAGAAACTTTGCCATGAAGTGCGTAGTAAACTGGTTTGAAACTGTCTAGAGTCTTCACAATGAAGTGCATGGTAAATTGGTTTTAATCTCTATGCTTTTTTAAATACATGTACATCTGGTATATTGTGATACCATACATGTATCAGTGTCTGTCGTCTGTCTGTCTTTCCATATGTTTGATACCACCACATCTAAACTGCCAAGTGGAACTTGAAAACTTTGTAGTTATTTTGACCCAGTGGTAACCATAACTGAGAGGGGTTTCTTCTTGGGGATAGCTCAAATGTTTGACATACAAACATTGCAATTACTATGACATTTTCAAATATTTTCTGACCATACTTGTATGTGTAATCTTATTACAAAGATGCATCATGTATGCAACAGATTTTGTATTATGTCAGTGTCTTTGAGTGGAGTTGAGTAATGAAGGGGGGGGGATGGGGTTGGAATATGCAGGAATAAAGCCGGGAGATATGTGATGCTGATTTGTTTTTATTCATTGTTAACACAAGAGTTATCAACAGAAAACAAATGGGGAATATAAATGATATCAAAGAAGTGATTGGTTAGGATTTCAGTTGGGATAATGCCCAGTATGTCAATAATAACATGGCAGTCTGCAGAAATTCAGAGTCATGTCTTTGGTTCTGAATGTTTATTCGTATTAGCATTTACCAGTATGTTTCATTCCTGTAGAAAACTGCTACATAGCTTGCATGACTCTAATGATTTTTGCAACTGTAACAATAATTAGATGTAGAAAGGTTTTAGAATAATTGTTTTGTATTGAAAGATTTTTTGAAAGTCTGAATAGGAAACTGGTTGTAATTAGGTAGAGATTATACACCTGTGTCTCAAAAGAAAAGTAAAGATGTTATTAGAGCTTTAAGGAACACAGGTGCAGTTAGTATAAACAGCTCTGAAAATATCAATTGGACAAATAATTACAATTGTGCAGGTTTCTTTGATCCAAGTATTTGATCAAGTTTGGTTGGTGAAAACTTGTACTCCAGGCCTGGTAAGTATAGAGTGACATCCCCTTGTAAGAGTATATAATTTTACAGAGTATTGCTATTGATTGTTACCAGCTTAAGGCCAAAGGTCATCATATAAAAAGAATAAATTATTGGGAAAAGACTAGCTCTGTTTAAAATTTTTGTTTACAAATTTCATATCTGAAGAAAATTTTAAAAGTCGTTTTCTCATACACAAAGTATCAAAAATGATTAGTGCTAGGATTTTCCATCTTGAAGTGAATTTTTAAAAATATATATTAGTCTCTGTGAATAAAATCTCTGTTACTGAGTTGCTTTTGTTTGACAGATTGGAAAACAATCAATCCAAAATAAATTTAAATATTTGAGTTTGCAGGTTAATCTGAGGTTGATGGTAGTCATTTTAATCAATAGAACTACATGTAAGTATTTTGTCCATAACATTTTTGCATTTTGCACAGATCTTAATATTGTATACTGTATATACTTGCTTATAAAATGACTCCAACTGCAGACCCAGATCTGCCATTGCATAATGTACCAGCAGATCTGGACCTGTGCAGTTTGTAAGGAATAATCAATAGAACAAAAACAACATAGACACTGGTTTGCAGGAGCATTATGCTATGACAGATCAGGATCTTTGTTGTTTGCAGTTTGCATTGACATATAAGTGAGTATATATGGTAACTTTAAAGCTGTGGACTGAGAATTTACTCAAAAGCTTTGAGATACAATATTTCTGCAATGAATGATGATAATTAAATTTTCAGATTTGTATACTTCACTACTTAAAATTATGAAAGGTGCTTCTTCAGTGAAAAAGAAGTTTCTAAATAGCTGAATTTGGGATAGAATTGTATCAGTTGAAAAGTTTGATTAATTCCAGGCCAGGCAGTCAAGACAACTTTGCATTCCCTAAAAATGTGGAAATAAGCTGCAGGTTATTTTAATAATTAGTGATCACTTTTTTCATCTTATTATAGAGGTTGCAGGCTTACATTTGAGGTAAGTGTATTACATCTAGTCATGCTTGTCGATAAAAATGTAGGTTTCTCTTTGTTGTTTATTTAGATATGCTTTTTGTGGATCAGAAATGATGACTGTAGATGGTTGAGTCTTTTGCTTTGGACTGTTCAGCAAATCACATGTTTTTCATGATCTTTTAAAAAGAGTTATTGTCCTTTATATGCACACTCTATATTATTATATGATGATGTTGTCCATCCACCCATCCATCCATCTTGTATGAATTTAGGCTTTGCACAGTAAATTTAGTTGTGAGCCATCTAGTTATCAAACTTTGTAGAGGACATGCACTTTGGGTAAGGAAGAATCTTTTTGATTTTTGCGACAAAGTCACTGTGACCAAAGGAAGAAAAACAGTTTCTGCACAATATCTCAAGTTTTCCAAAATCTACTGTTACCAAATTTTGTGGATAGTTTGCAATTGGGATTAAGAAGAAACCTTTTGGTATCAGGGTCAAATGGTCAATTTTCAATGTCACTGACTTAAAGAAGAAAAATGGTTTGTTCACATTAACTCAAGTTCACCATCTCTGGTTACCAGACTTTGTGGATAGCTTGCAGTGGGTATAGTGAAGAACTATATATAGATTTCAGAGTGAAATAATTGAAAGGTCAAGATCAATGATTTAGAAAATGGTTTCTGTACAATAACATTGGCTCTACCTGACATACATTGAAAACACTTTGTGGATGTCTTGCACTTGGGGTAAGGAAGTAGGCCATGTATTTTGGGGTCAACTGGTCAAAAGTCAAGGTCTGTGACTGAAAGAAGAAATTAGGTTTTGCCCAATAACAGTAGTTTTGCATCACTGACCTGACCCATACTATGTGGATAGCTTTTACTTTGGATAAGAAAGAAGTGTATTGATTTGGGTCAATAATGCAAACGTCAGGGTCACTCTTCTGAAAAAAGAGAAAATTGTTTTCTGTGGAAGAGATATGAGTTATTTACATAGAAGACTACTTAACACTGGGCAGTGCAGAATGTGATGTTATTGTACTCTTGTTGACTATAATCTGGATGTAGTTTATGACAGAATCTTGTAAACACAGCTAGATTCAGTTTTCAGTGACTTCTCATGAACCTGTACATGTTGTGTTCATTAACTGAAGATGCACCTATCAACATATCTCTGCTTCTGGAAAGTTTTTGCCCATTGTTGTGGCTGTCTTGCAGCTGAATGCAGTGTATGACATAATCTTGTGAATGCAACCAGTCCCAGTTTTTGATGTATCATTGTGAAACTTGATGCACATTATGATCATCTGAAGATGTGCATGTGAACAAATTACAGTGCTCCTGTCATTTTTGTCAAACCCGTTTTAGGGTGAAGTAAGACATAGCAGTCATTTTTCCAGTGAAGGCAGAAACAGCTATCATGTTTTGATCATTGTTGCCGTCAGTTATAGTTTAGGTTCAAATTTTTCATTTGCATTTAATTCCTAAACCCATTGATTGATTTTTTTTCCTACTTGGAATGAATCATTATGAACCTAAGACAATTAGTTATATGAATACTCACTTGCTCATATGACCTGGGAGTAAACGTCACAGTCACAGAAAAGTTATTTTGGGTCAAGTTTTTCATTTGCTTTATACTTCCTAAACTGCTTGAGAGATGTTCATCATAATAGGAATGAATCATTAAGCTTACCGGTACATATTTCATTCTATAACATTCTCACTTTCTCTGTTTACCTAGGATCATAATATAAACAGACATTAAAGTTTTTGTTAATGATTGTTTGTTTGCTTATATATTTTGTAAAGTCCTCCATAACTGCTTCCTTCTTGGTATAAATGATTATGAAACTGAGGCAATTCAATCTTCCGAATTCAATGACCTTGGGGTCAATGTCACAGTCATGCATTTGTTTTAAGGTTTTGTTTCAAGTTCTTTCATTTGCTTATATTTTGTAAACCTCTTCATGGATTGATTTTACATTTGGGATGAATCATTACAAAGCTACCACAAATCATTCTGTTATATGCTTGTTGGTCTCCATGACCTTGGGTAAAGGTCACATTCAAGGTCACACTCTTTGAAAAATTGCTGTGTAGTTTTGGTTTTAAAAAATATTATTAACTTATATTTTCTAAACTTCTGGACAGATTTTCTTAATACTTTGCATGACACCTGTATTCATTGGTCAAAGCCAACATATTTGTTAAAAAAGAAAAAAGATGAAGGAATTTTAAGACTATAGATATCAACCACTTCCTCAAAGATTGTGATTTTGACACAGGTATTGTCACATGACATGAACTGTACAACAGTATAAATACACCCTGCATTCAGTTAAAATCAAATTTAATATTACTCAAGCTGCATTTGCGCAGTTATGTTTAATTACTCTGGCCAATAAAACACACAACAGAAGATTAAACAAAATAAGCTTGATGATCAAAACCTTTTACACAGAGGTGCATTTCTGTGTTTACACTGTCAGCATTGCAACCAAAACAACTGAAAAGCATTATGTACAATATGCTCTCTGCAAGTTTTGATAAACTTTATGTATTTCTTCAGAATGGATGGAACTTGTTTAATGCTAGTTCAAAACATCAGTGGACCACTCCAGTGGCCTAAGTGGTTAGAGCATCCGCCTCGGATGCAGGAGGTCACAGGTTTGAGTCCTGGCCAAGTATTACCAAAGACTTCTATAAAATGGTACAAGCAGCTGCCTCGCTTGGTGCTCAGCATTAAGAGGTTAGTGTTAGGACTGGTCAGCCTGGTGTCAGGATAATGTGACTGGGTGGGACACGATACGACATGTCTGCGGCATTATGCCTAAGTGCTAGACATCACTATAAACTGCCACACTGCAGACATCTTAGTGATATGACTGAAAAATTGTTAAAGCTACATTAAAAAAAAAAATCAAAATCCAAAACATTGGTGCTTCATATAAATTGTAATCAGTCTTTATCTATTGCATGATTATGGACTATTTAGACTGTGTAAATGTTTTTAAAAAATACATGGGAACATAAATTAAAACAATTAAAGTAGTAAACTTGATAATCTGACAACATACATGGAGATGCATTTATGAGCTTGCACTGTTAATATGGCATCCAAACAAAATACCAGAGGTTTGGGTGGAGTTCGGTGAACAGAAAACAAAAACACTGTCATTTATGGAGCTTTAATTATAGAATAAGGTGGTTTTGTGATCATGAACAACTCACAGATCGGCTTCTTGACTTGAGTTTCAAGTGTATATATACAAGTATGTTTTGGGTAGTTTATATTTTGACATGGTTGGTTTGGAATGAAAAGGGAGAATGAGACACCTTATTTTCTAGGTTTTCTTAACTTTAAAGGCGGCCTGTGTTTCAACAATTTTTCTGCACTGTTAAAACTTTTACAAATAATTCAAAATATATTTGTATTATAAGCATAAGATATGATCAAGTTTGCTGTGTAGAGAATTCTCCTGATGTGGTGTAGGTATGCAGACTGTATATTTCTGACATTGAGTACTACTACATCAGCTCAGGGTTTAATGACCTGAACTTGATGCCTCTTGAATGAAACCATGTGAAGGAGGAGTTGTTAAAATTATATGATTTCCCCTCCCATCATGATTGGCATTAGGGTCTTGGGATTGGCATCAAGAGGGAATTAAAACCAGCTGCTAACAACCACATAGACACATCAGAAATTAGATATAATCACCATCAAACCTTTGAGGAGATTGCAAGTAGGTCTGGGAATTCGCCAGAAAAGACATACCCAGGTTCCAGACAGAACATGCATGTGGCAGCCAACAGTTTAATAATTTTAAGATTAAACAGCTGATGAGAACCATGTCTATTATCTCAATGAAGTACAGAGAAGAATTTTGATTATTGTTATACCTCAGACTGGAAGACTGGCAGTATAGCTGAAGGTTGGGAAGACTGGGAAGACTGGCAGTATAGCTGAAAGAGAAAGTCAGGCAATAGAGCTAAATGATAGGAAGACTGGAAATACAGCTTAAGGATAGGAAGACAGGCAATACAGCTAAAGGGTGCTAAGACTGGCAGTATAGCTAGAAGACTGGTAATAGCTAAAGGATGGAAGACAGGCAATACAGCTAAAAGGTGGGAAGACTGGCAATGTATCTAGAAGACTGGCAATAACTAAATGGTGGAAAGGCTGGCAATATAACTAAAGGGTGGGATGACTGGCACTTTAGCTAAAGGGTGGGAAGACTGGCAGTATAGCTAGAAGACTGGCAATAGCTAAAGGTTGGGGAGACTGGCAAAACAGCTAAAGGGTGGGAAGACTGATAACTTAGCTAAAGAACTAGCAATATAGCTGAAGGATTGGAAAATGGGCAGTGCAGCTAACATAGCTAAAGGTTGGGAGGACTGGCAGTATAACAATAAAACTGGCAATATAGCAAATGGATTGAAGGACTAGCAGTGTCACTGAAGGATGGGAAGAATGGCAATATAGCTGAATATGTTTGATCTGAAAATGCTTAACTTGATGATCCAAGATTCTACTTTATATTTTTGTGCTTGACTTTACCAAAGTTATGTCTGAATAGCTGGAACGGAGGCTTTTGTACTTTTAAAAATTCAGTTTTCATGTTTATTTGTGCTAAATGGCAGTGTCAAATACACCTTTGCTGTAATTATCTTACTCCTTAAGGAAAAGTGTTTTATGTTTACTCCATTGATTGCATATGTTATCATTTTCATGTAAAATACAAAGGTAATGCAGCACTACAAACTGAAGGGGGGCCCCGAGTGGCTGAGTGGTCTAATGCGCTCACTGTTACAGATCACTGTCATCTCACCTCTGTCTGTGTGGGTTCAAGTCTCAGGCTCGGCCAATGTGGGTATGTGAGAAAGCCGTCTGGTAGCTTCTCATGGGTCGGTGGTTCTTTCTGGGGTTTTCCCAGGTTCTTCCTCCACCATTTGTTCTGACCAACATGTATAGCCTATCTTGTGCTGAAAAATGGCATTAAACCCTATAGCAACAACAACAACAAACTGAAGTGTTCAGTCTCTTGAAAACAAACATTTTGTTGGCAAACTGGAAATTGCTAGTTGATAGAAGGACCATTTTAAATTTATTGTCACATGTATCCTGTGAATTCATTTTCTTTTCATTGGCGCCAAATTGCTTTGACATTGTGAAAAATATAGTTTTGTTATTACTTGAATTCATTAGTATCAGATATGCCCATGATGGGAAAATTAAAAAGGGTTGCTTTTAAAGTAGATTTTCTAGATTGATCATTGTTTGTTGCTTCTTTCAATGTATGGTTTGTGAAAACCAAGGACTCTTGAAAAATTGAACTGCAGCTTGATAATAAAATCAAATTCACAGTACTGTACGTACTGGCTTATAAGCTGAGTCCAACTGCAAACTGCACAGACCCAGATTTGCCATCACATAATGCATTGGTAGATATGGGTCTGTGCATTATGTTAAGAGTATTCAGTAGAACAAACATCATAGACCCTGATCTGCAGGTGCATTATGCTGTGGCAGATTAGAACCTTTATTGTGAGCAAGATCTGTATGTATTCATGAGTAGGATTGTGAGCATGATCTATAAGTATTTATGATTAGGATTGTGAGCAAGATGTATATGTATTCATGAGCATGATTGTGAGCATATGTATTCATGAGCATGATTGTGAGCAAGATCTATATGTATTTATGAGTATGATTGTGAACAAGATCTATATGTATTCATGAGTATGATTGTGAGCAAGATCAGCATGTATTCATGAATATGATTGTGAGCAAGATCTATATGTATTCATGAGTATGATTATGAGCAAGATCTGTGTGTATTCATGAGTATGATTGTGAGCAAGATCTATATGTATTCATGAGTATGATTGAGAGCAAGATCTATATGTATGAATATGATTATGAGCAAGATCTATATGATTGTGAGCAATCTCTATATTTATGAATATGATTTTGAGCAAGATCTATGATTGTGAGCAAGATCTATATGTACTTGTGAGTATGATTGTGAGCAAGATCTGTGTGTACTTTTAAGTATGATTGTGAGCAAGATCTGTGTGTACTGATGAGCATGATTGTGAGCAAGATCGATATGTATGCATGAGTATGATTGTGAGCAAGATCTGTGTGTATTCATGAGTATGATTGTGAGCAAGATCTATATGTATTCATGAGTATGATTGTGAGCAAGATCTATATGTACTGATGAGTATGATTGTGAGCAAGATCTGCATGTATTCATGAATATGATTATGAGCAAGATCTGTATGTATTTATGAGCATGATTATGAGCAAGATCTGCATGTATTCATGAATATGATTATGAGCAATATCTATATGTATTCATGAGTATGATTGTGAGCAAGATCTATATGGATTCCTGAGTGTGATTATGAGAAAGATCTGTATAGATTCATAAGTATGATTATGAGCAACATCTGCATGCATGAGTATGATTATGAGCAAGATCTGTATGGATTCATGAGTATGATTATGAGAAAGATCTGTATGGATTCATGAGTATGATTATGAGCAACATCTGTATGCATGAGTATGATTATGAGCAAGATCTATATGTACTTATGAATTGGTCTTGTGTCTGATTGACTGTGCTTGTTAGCTCCCCTAAAACCAAATTTCAGTCAAACTTTGCTCAGACTTGGAAAATAAGTTTGTTGCATAAAGGTTTTAGTTAGGTTACATAACAGGTGAGATTGCCCTGAATGATGGTTTAATCTTTTGTCTGTTGGGCTCAGCTTCTTAATTAGAGACTATATTTCTCATCAGATGTCAATTAAAGTTGGTAAATATTTTTATTTCATCAAGATATTGAATGAGCTCCATTGTGAGCTATGCATATTCATAATGACCTCATCTTTGGAAAGAATCGTTTTCAATTGTAGTAAATAAGTAAAATTGCGATGTTGGGGAGATAGTCTTGTAGCATGATGTTCTTAAAGTACTACAGAAGCCTGACTAGTGAAGGATCAACTATTAATCGATATGGGCTAGATGATAGATATAAGAATGACTTGGACCACAAACTTTTAATGTAAAATTTCAGTTTAATGAAACAAAGAATAAATAGCCAAGGTAATCAAAAATTATTTCATATATCAGAAAAGTCAAAGGCATATGTTGTTGAAAATCATTAAATAATTATATTGTAGCATCACTTATTTCTCATGTTTTGAATATTTATTATTCACAAGTTAAAATATTTGTGACTTATTGGTCACTAGTATAAATCTGAATACTGTACTTGAAAAAATTGAAAGTTTGATTTTTCAGAACCAAATACATGAAATCATCACATAAATTTTGTGATACAGTAGTAGATATGCAACCCATAGTGTAGGGCAATTTGGACTCTTTACTAAGTGGTACCATGGCTCAGAATACCTCTGTGTCATGCCATTTACATGTAAATCGTATTGCTTCATTTAATGCAATATTTTAAAATTCAGTTTAAATTTAATTAATTTGAAAATGCATTCTTGATTGTCATTACAAGTAATGAAAATAAAACACCTCAACAGGCACATATTTTCATTTCTGCCGAAGTGTTTAGCATAAACGAACATGGATTGAAGGTAATGTTTTAAACTGACGATGTGGTATTTTCAGTCATGTGCTGTCTGTCAGCACTGGCTGATGTCCAGTTAGACAACATTGAATTGGCTCTCAAACTCTGCATCGATTTCATGCACAGTCACTCATGAACACATGGATGAACTGGTCTCCTACACTTCTGTAAGGGGCTGTCATTAAATTGTGTGTGTGTTTGTTTGTTTGTTTGTGTGTGTGTTTGTGTATAGGTGTGGGGGGGTGGGGGTGGGGGGACATGAAAACCAATCATTTATCCAGTGTTCTTATCCAGCTTTGGGGTTGTTCCTAGATTGACATCAAAAAGACAACCAGAAAGAGAAAACGTGATTATTACAGGCTGTGCCTGGTGTGGTACAGCTGGCATAGAAAAAGCAATCAGCATTTACATGATAGAATTGCTCATGCCATTGCATTCTGTGGACAAACGAATACATTGACCTTCCTCTATGCAGTGGCTCACCTGTTACATGCCTAACTCCTTAACTGTTTTCTGGTTTTCCTAACATTACCACTTCACAATAAATAATTGTATTACATCCTTTAGTTTATGTTGCAGATTTTATAATGTGCTAAATATTTCATGTATAATACAGTAAAACCTGTCATGAAAGACCACTGCTATGTGAGACCAACTGTCTTGAAAGACCATATTCTACATGCAGTGATTTATTGATTATATAGTGGTACGACTTGTTATCAGAGACCACCTGTCCTGAGAGACCATAAGTTTTTGGCAGAAGGGGTGGTCTTTCAAGAGAGGTTCTATTGTAATAGCATTATGAATATATATATGAACTTAACATATTTACTTTGGTGAGCAAGTATTGTGATGATTAAACATGGTGATGAGCAAATGTTGCAGTTATGAAACATCATGTTGATCATCATGTATGGATTAAAGGTTGAATGGTCAAATATCTGGTTACTGGATTAAAGGCTTATCCCCCAGAAAATCTGAATTTTGTGCATAAGATTAGCAGTTATATGGTTATATTGACAGGTCATTACATAACACATTTATTGTACATAAGATTGTCAGTGCCTGGGCATATCATTCACATCAGTTAATGGTGTCGTTAGATAACACCACTTATTTATGCATAAGATTATAAGTTGTCCAAGGGGCCCCGCGTGGCCGACTGGTCTAAAGCACTCACCATTACAGATCACTGCCATTTTACCTCTGTCTATGTGGGTTCGAGTCTCAGGCTCGGCCAATGTGGGTACGTGAGAAAGCTTGCCAGTAGCTTCCCATGGGTTGGTGGTTCTTCCCTGGGTTTTCCCAGGTTCTTCCTCCACCATTTACCTTGGCCACCATATATAGCCTACCTTGTGCTGAAAAATAGCATTAAACCCAATAACAACAACAATAAGTTGTCCAAACTAATTG
This sequence comes from Megalonaias nervosa, assembly GCA_016617855.1. Classification (NCBI taxonomy): domain Eukaryota; kingdom Metazoa; phylum Mollusca; class Bivalvia; order Unionida; family Unionidae; genus Megalonaias; species Megalonaias nervosa. The sequence continues at coordinate 119,636 of JAECUM010009703.1, read as the reverse complement.
ATCACATGGATTAATCAGTGGTGGCATAAGGGTTTGAGGTGCCCGGAGAGCATTGTTCTTTAGTGGTTCTACTACTTTGCTACAGAGAACAGTTGCTTCCTCTCCCTTCTAAATATAAGTTTTGTGAAGAATTGCCCATTACACTAACGTGAAGGTGAAATATAATTCTTTTTTTAGCTGCAACAAAAAAACAGTGTTCACCATTTTTTAGTTACGATCTTAAATACAGGCAGTACATTCTGGATGGAGGCATTCTATATATGGAATTCAGCACAGTTACAAAATATTTCAAAATTTCTTAATTAGTTTGCAATGTAATCAAGTTTTTACCTGTAGCATTAATTTTTCTCACTCTCTTTCTGTCTCTCTCACTCTATGCTTGTTCATTGCATATAGAGAGATTCAGTTTTGGTAATTTCATATTGAAGTCTTGTATAATATATAGTATACTACACATAGTATGGTACTTGAAATTACTTGCCAATTTGCCAAATAAAAGCGAAAAAGCATATGTTATGGACGATTGAAAATGGTGCTGGTCTGACATCCAGTATGGCTGCCATGACAGACATCTTGAAAATCTTGTTATAGCTACTATTCTTGATTGGATGGTCATATCAACATGGGGTTTTCACTACAAGACTGCTTATAATGTCTATCTGGTCCCAAATACATATGGTGTCAACCTCACATTCAATTTGCCACAATGGAAGCCATCTTAAAAATCTTGTTATAACAACTCTACTTGAATGAACAGAAAGACATACTAATGTGGGGCTTTTACTAGAAGATTTCTTCTGATGCCCAGTTGGTTTTAAATGCAAATGGTGCCAATATGAAATCCAGTGTGGCAACCACAGCAGCCATCTTGGAAATCTTGTTATTGCTACTCCTTCTGAATGGAAAGTGGTATCTTGAAAATATTGTTTTGTCTACTCCTCTCCAAATTGATGGCTATATCAGTATGGGGTTTTCACAAATAGACTTCTTATGATTCTTCACCCAGTAAAGTGACAGTCCCTTCAACATTCAGTTGCTTTTAATAATTGTTTAGGCATCACCTTTCAGTATGGGGTTTTCACAAATAGACTTCTTATGATTCTTCACCCAGTAAAGTGACAGTCCCTTCAACATTCAGTTGCTTTTAATAATTGTTTAGGCATCACCTTTACATTGAGACAAGAACAAGATGTTCCAGTTAAAATGCAACCATGTTCAGGCACAGAAGAAGAAAATGCCTCTAGTAATTTCATATTCTAGACCAAGTTAATGAAGAGCACATATAGCTTGATGAACAGTGGTAAATGAGGTTACGGTAGCAGGATTTTCAAGATCAGAAGACAGCGACACATCAACAGCAGTGCTAAGGGCTATCCTGTAAGTTGGAAATTTTTCCAATATGGCCACCACAGAATACACATGGTTTCTCCCAGCAACATTATGAACACTATCCAGTCCATTCAACTTTCAGTTGTCAGACTGAATCAGACTATCATTCACATCAAGGTTAAACAGCAATCATGGTTCAGCAACAGTCTCATTGGATTTATTCACCAATACTAGATGTATTTCAGTGACACATATACCCCAGCATATGTCAAAAGATGTGCCGTTCACAAATCAACTGATGTTGACCTTGGGAGTTTTGCTAAAAATACTACTTGCAAGAGACATATCCAAAAGGGCTGTTGAAGCAAATAGTTGATCGAAAGGATGTCAGTCTTGCCTCTCATTTAATATTTCATATTGAAAGAGACCCATCAAATCAAGATGACAAGGCCGCAGAGAATGATCCCTGATTTAATAAACATCTCAGCCTTAATGAGTTCATAATGGCTTTTAGAAAATTTAATGAATTTGTCTATGCTGTGTACTCCAACAGACATCATGAATTGGATATATATGATAATACTTACTCTAATAGCCAGTGTAGGGTATAGAGCAGGGGGAGGTGTGCTCTGATTGTGGTACTCTAAGGATGATCCAAGCAGCTGTGTTTTGAACTTTTTGAAGTTTCTGGAGTAGATACTGAGATGAACCAGACAGAACTGAGTTACAATAGTCCAGTCTTGAAAGTACTAAAGTGTTTTAGTGGCATCAACTGAAAGATATTTGCGAATGGAGCTGATGCAGCTCAGCTCAACATATGCATCCTTGCATATGTTCATGACGTTGGTGCAGTGTGAGAGTACTGTCGAGAGTAACACCTAGGTTTCGAACTGACTGTGTGACTTTAATGTTGGTGTTGCTGATATTTATTATTTGAGGTAAAGGATGTGAATGAGAAAGTCTTTGTGTTGTAATCAGAATGGTTTCAGTATTATCATCATTCATCTGCAGCTTGTTACATGTCATCCATGATTTCACATCTGAAATGCACCTCTCTATGCCTTGGATGGTAGCATCAACTTCATTTGGGTAGCTAGATTTGTATCTTTGGGTGTAATCAGTGTACAATTGGTGAGACATTGGATGATGATCTATGACACCTGAGAGCAGCTGAGTGTACAGAATGAAGAGAACAGGTCCAAGAACAGACCTCCTGTGGAACACCACAACATAGATCAACTGGGCTGGAGTGTATTCCATTTGCGGACACAATTTGTGTCCTATTGACCAAGTAGTACTTGAACCACAGTAAGGTTGTATCATGAATGCCATATACATGCTGGAGACGGTGAAGTAATATATCATGGTCTCTTGTGTCAAATGCTGCAGACAAATCAATGAGGACTGTAATCTTTCCGCCATCAAAAGCAGAGAGAAGGTCATTTACTACTTTCAGAAGAGTTGTTTCAGTACTGTGGCAAGGGCGGTATGCAGACTGTACATTGCTAAAAAGACTGCTTGAATTCAGATGAGATACAAGTTGGGATAGAACAACTTTTTCTAAGATTTTTGACATGAATGGGAGACAAATTAATGCTGTTGATAACAGAAATATATTGCATTGTGTACTGAGCATTGTCATTACTCGTCCCCCTCACACTGACCACTTCCTGGTCACCAGAGAACATGGATCATGTTCCATGTATTTGAGACCATATAAAAAATAACGAATGACCTCAGAGTTGTTGAATATGACAATTACATCAGTAAACTTTATCCAAATCCTCCTTGATATCAGTTGGAGAGTCTCCTAAGAGTGCTCAGATTTTACACTTGCTTTTTATAGTGTTCTTCTTTTAGGTCACTATCATTTATCTTTGTTATGTCACATGCAAATATCTTCAGGTGTCTAGTGTGATGCAAATGCGGATGCAGATAATTTTATAGGATTTTTTTTTTCTAGTTAAATTATTGATGGGTTCGAAGAAACTAAAAGTTTTGAATAGAATATTCAGAACTTTTAAAATGCCCCTCGTAATACAGGTCCAGTCTTCCAAAGTCAAGGTCACAAATAAGTGTATACCATTCCATGTTTTTCTTAATTACAATTTTATAGTTTTAAGGAAGTTGACTACATTACACCCTTTTAATAGGAGTTACAGCCCTGCATTTTTTATATTTTCAGGAGTGTATGCATACTATTTTCAGGTTTCAATCTTCATGGCCAGGTTCACATGTATGGTATATTATGGTTATTTTTGGTATTGTTTCTTTACCTCTAAAACCACCTGAGGTAGTTTGTTAGATTAAAGATGGATATACTGTTGGTTACTCCATCATAAATCATATTGAAGTTATATATGTGGACTTTGTTGTAGTTTGCAATGGTTGTGTATTAATGCATCATATATAGTAACCCAATGCTTTGTGATGTAGGGAATATAATCAGTGAAGGTTATTACATACAGTGAATAGCTCCACAACTAATAAATTTGCGGTCTTTTGCACCTGAGCCCCAGTCCAGTCATTAATTCCCGCATAAGACAGAGATGAAAGATGTAAATATTTGCAAGGAGTGGCTGAGTGGCAGTCAGTTGTGAAAAACAAACTTAATGAAAACTTAAACGCAGTCCACTGTTACCATAATACTTTGGGCATTGTCAGTACCTTTTTATCAAGTCCGACTTGTGCAATGCACAGTTAAGTGATAGTTTTTTGTCATCTCTCTCAATGGTGAGACACATGTATGCATAAACGTTTTGGTGCTAGTGGCAATTGTTAACAATATTATAATTCTGTGTCAAAAATCATGTCAGATTCTTAGCAATGTTATCTGTGTCAAAATTTATGTATGATTATTAATGATTTTATAATTCTCTGTCAAAAATCAGGTATCTTCTGCATCAGTTGAAACTATTGTACTGTATTACTACTGCAGTATGCCTGGTAATCTGATTATGAGGATTTGGTTTTGGTTTGGTTTTTGTTTGTTTTAGGGAACAGCAAGTCCAAAACTTTTTGAAGGTTATATTGTGCAAGGCATGTACAATAAGTACCTTGTCCAGTGATACACCATGATAGCAAATCTGGGCTGATCCAATGATGGTAATTGAACTCACTCATTTTGGTCATAAGTCTAATGTTTTAATCACTAAGTCACCATGACTCTGATATGCCAGAATTCCAGGTGTCCAGATTATCATAAATCTGTTCACAGGTAAAAAAACATTGTTTCACAGTAATTGTAATTTGAATCAGAGTAGGTGATGTTCAGTAAATTACTTTGCAGTAGTAAATATAAAATTGGTCATATTGTTGTGACAGTTAATTTTTCTTTGCTTAACATTCGGCAAACTATGTTAGTATAATACTGTTACTAATTTCCATAATGTGTCTATTACGTTATGTTGGTTCTAACTGCAAACAACATAAACTGATACAGCAGATCAGGGTCTGTGCTGTTTGTTCTATTGATTAATCCTCACAAACTGCATAGACCCTAATCTGTTAGTACATTATGTGATAGCAGATCTGGGTCTGTGCAGCTTGCAGTTAGACTTGACTTAAAATTGAGTACATACAGTGTTTGTTCCCTAAAATCATACTACAATCTCTTATTGAAGCATTGTATTTATAGCATTTTCTAAATTTGTGGGAAATAAATCACATATTGAAAATTTTAGATGGAAAAATAACCATACATATGAATAACTGTCTTCAATGATGTGAAATGTACACACATCTACATTTATATAGTATGGGAAAGTAGCTGTATAGATGTTATTTTTGCTACTTCTGGAGAATTATTTCAACAAAAGTAAATAATTTATTCAGCAGGGAATTGCTTTGAACCTTGTATTATTGCCAATGCAGAAATGATCCCAAACAATTGCTGTAAAAAAAAAATCACTCAGTAATGGTTGCTCTTTAGTGTCCACATCTTGCTGATAATCTGATCACTGGCAAACTTGTTGGATAATGAACCTCATTGAAATGAGTTAAAAAATGTAAATGTTGGCTGCCTTGTGGAAATTTGTGTCCATACAAATACTTTTAGGGACTGTTTCTTCCAGTTCATACATATTGTCATGTATAGCAATACCTAATTGTGAAATCTTCTATTTCTGATAAGAATAGAAAAAGCTAACAATGTGACCATTTGTAAATATTGGAACAGTGTTAATTTGCCTTCATTTTTTAAATTATAGTATGGCTGGAATTTGTTTAGACAAGGAAGATTTTAAGACTTTCATTGTTCCAGATCTGAAGTTGCATTGCATGTTTTGGTGTATTATCATTGAGTAGACTGTCGAAATTGAGACAAAACTTACAAAGTTACAAGTGAACAGAGTTCTTCTTGAAACAGCTTAGACACAGTAAAGAAGTTTTAAAACGTCTTCGGACTTGTTGGTGTACTTTACTATCAGGCATTTATCTTCTCCAGTTTACTGTGGATGATTTTCATTGCAAGGTAGGTCAGTGTCTTATTATTATTATTATTATTTTGCAACTTCTTTCTGTACATGTAGTTAAGTCAGTATATAGTATGCACCCAGTGCACAAACACATTTGACATGTTCATCTTAGATAATCTGTAGGTATAGAGCTACACTACATGTGACATGTTCATTTTAGATAATCTTTAGATACAGGGCTACACTACATTTTGACATGTTCATTTTAGATAATCTGTAGATATAGAGCTACACTACATGTGACATGTTCATTTTAGATAATCTGTAGGTATAGAGCTACACTACATGTGACATGTTCATTTTAGATAATCTTTAGATACAGGGCTACACTACATTTTGACATGTTCATTTTAGATAATCTTTAGATACAGGGCTACACTACATGTGACATGTTCATTTTAGATAATCTTTAGATACAGGGCTACACTACATATGACATGTTCATTTTAGATAATCTTTAGATACACGGCTACACTACATGTGACATGTTCATTTTAGATATCGGTAGATACAGGGCTACACTACATGTGACATGTTCATTTTAGATAATCTTTAGATACAGGGCTACACTACATTTTGCCATGTTCATTTTAGATAATCTTTAGATACAGGGCTACACTACATTTTGACATGTTCATTTTAGATAATCTTTAGATACAGGGCTACACTACATATGACATGTTCATTTTAGATAATCTTTAGATATAGGGCTACACAACATGTGACATGTTCATTTTAGATAATCTGTAGATATAGAGCTACACTACATATGACATGTTCATTTTAGATAATCTTTAGATACAGGGCTACACTACATTTTGACATGTTCATTTTAGATATCGGTAGATACAGGGCTACACTACATATAACATGTTCATTTTAGATAATCTGTAGACATAGAGGTACACTACATATAACATGTTCATTTTAGATATCTGTAGATACAGCGATATATTACATTTTGATATGGTCATTTTAGATAATCTGTAGATACAGAGCTCTACTATATTTTGACATGTTCATTTTAGATTCTCTTTAGATCTTTTATGGAGCTACACTACATTTTGAAATGTTCATTTTAGATACACTGTAGGTGTTATAAAGCTATACATTTGACATGTTCATTTTAGATTCTATGTAGATGTTATAAAGCTATACATTTGACATGTTCATTTTAGATTCTGTGTAGTTGTTATAAAGCTATATATTTGACATGTTCATTTTTGATATGCTGTAGATGTTATAAAGCTATACATTTGACATGTTCATTTTAGATTCTGTGTAGATATTTTATAGAGCTACACTACATTTTGACATGTTCATTTTAGATTCTATGTAGATGCTATAAAGCTATACATTTGACATGTTCATTTTAGATTCTATGTAGATGTTATAAAGCTATACATTTGACATGTTCATTTTTGATATGCTGTAGATGTTATAAAGCTATACATTTGACATGTTCATTTTAGATTCTATGTAGTTGTTATAAAGCTATACATTTGACATGTTCATTTTAGATACTCTATAGATATTTTATAGAGCTAAACTACATTTGACATGTTCATTTTTTTAGATTCTCTATAGAGAGTGTGTGTGCATGATTTGGATTTTTAACGTAGCTTTAAAAAATGTTCAGTTATATTGCTATGATGTCTGCAGTGTGGCACTTTATAGTGATGTGCAGCACTGGGGCATCATGCCGCAGACAGGTAGCATGATGTCCCACCCAGTCACATTATCCTGACACCAGGCCGACCAGTCCTAACACTAACCTCTTAATGCTGAGTGCTAAGTGAGGCAGCTGTTTGTACCATTTTTATAAGTCTTTGGTATTACTCGGCCAGGGTTCGAACCCACAAACCCTGCATCTGAGGCGGATGCTCTAACCACTAGGCCACTGGAGCGGTGGGATACTCTGTAGATATTTTATAGAGCTATACTACATTTGACATGTTCATTTTAATACTCTAGATATTATAAAGCTAATACTACATCTGATGTGTACATTTTGGATACTCTGTAGATATTATAAAGCTACAAAACTACCGGTAAGTAGAATAGCCAGTTTTTAGACTTTCTTACAGCTCATAAATTTTTTAAAAGAATGCATAAAAATATGAAGTAAGATAAATTCCTAGATATTATATACACCACTAAAGTAATAATCTTGACATTCAACAGAGAAAAGTTGGGTCAGGTTTCATTGATACATTTTAACATTATTTTCTGTTAATTCTCAAGTTCATAAAAAAATAAATGCTGATACCAATTGTACAGTACACGGCCATAACCATGCAACCAGAATCTCTGCCACACTATTTTGGTCCAAATATGATTACATTTCTTTAAAAAAAAGTCAGGAAATTGATCTTTACATTGCTTGCTTTGTGTAAGTAGACAAGGTTACCTTGTATCAATGTAAATAGTTACTCAACAATTTCAAAGACTAGAACTTCTATGGCCAGCAGAACAGTTGTTGTCATAAACCTGAAATCAAACACCAAGCATTTTATTTCACAAAGTGATCTTTTTACTTTAAATTATCAAGTCAGTAATTTTTTAAGTCAGTAGTGGCAGCTTGAGTAACTGTAGAGTCTCCAAAGGTGAGAATAAAGCCCACATTGCCATCTGACCTTTTACTTGATTTATTGTGTCTTTGGATTTATTTGTACAAAAGCAATGTGGCAAATCAGTCAAAAAATGAAGAATAAACATTTATGACCTTCTGATCAAATATTGAAGAGTTGGTTCCTTATTAAGTTGCAGCATTAGGTCGATGGCGTCCTGAGGTGTCAATAATTATTGTCTAAGATTTTGAGACAAATTGTGACAGGTGAATTTTATTTTAGTTTCCGAATTGTAGTGTCAAGAAAAAGAGAAAAAAACTGAAAAAATTAACTCCCATGATATTTGGTAATGTGGTGTGGTGTTACAATAAAAATGAAATGTCAGCTGCATCTAATTTTGATCATTCATTTACTGTTTTTATTTTCCATGTACATTGTGCATCCATCTGTGAATGGCATAGACCCAGCTCAGCACTTACATAATGTGGCAGCAGATCTGGGTAAATCAATCTCATAATTTGTCAGCATATCTGGTTGACCATTCAAATAATGTGCCTGCAGATCTGGCAAATTAGTTTCATTTCAACAGATCCAGGTATATCAGTCACACAAGGTGTCTGCAGTTATCGGTAAATTAGTAACATCTGTCACATAATATGCCTGCATATCTGTGTAAGTTACACCATGTACAAGCAGATCTGGGTAAAAATTGTTAAATAATGTGCCAGCAGATAGTCAGATAATATGTAAGCAGATTTGGAACACTGGTCACATTGTGCCAGCAGATGACAGATCTGTGTAAATCTGTAATATAATATACCAGGCGATCTGAGTAAAGGAGTCACATACTGTGCTAGCAGGTGCAGGTAAGTCAATCACATGAAGTGCAGGTAGATATGGGTAAATCAGTCACATATTGTGCCAGCAGATCTAAGTAAATCACTCACATATTGTGCCAGCAGGTGTCACATAAAGTGCTGGCAGATCTGGTAAATCAGTCAGATAATGTGCCTGTAAACCTTGGCAAAACAGTCATGTGCCAACAGGTCTGGGTGAATCAGATGTATAATGTATGCTGCTTGTCCTACTTATGTTTTCAGGCAAGCAGCATTGACATTGACCTGTCAATACATCATTGGATAGCAGATATGATTAAATTTAGTTTGCATCTAGATGTACTATATCATGCTATCCATATCACAATGTGTCAATGAAAAACTATTGTCACCTGAACCCTCAATACTGTCATTTTTAGAAAAACACATTTTTCAGTAAATCTCATAAATAAAGAAAAGAGGGACCTTTCTTGACACCATATTACTGTATATGCCTGTAACCTGTAGTCCATATAAACAGTAAGCAATAATGGTTTGTATAGATTCATGCTTAATGCATTGGGAATACTATCACCCTTGAACAGTTTATATGTTTTGATTTTCAAAGTTAAAGGTGATCAGAGATAAAGAGTCATCATTCAACAAATTTAGTTAATTGACATTAGCTAAGGTGAATTTGTGTTTGTTATTCCATTGAACACTGCTGTGGAAGAGTCTATAAGGCTAATTTTCATAGGTGAGGTTTGTGAAAGTGAAACAGCCCAGTTCATTTTAGATTTGGTGAATTGGAGATGCTGCGTCCAAGAAACAAGTTATTACATTTTGTTGCCTTAAATGAAAATGCTGAAGCTAATTTTATTAGATTAATGCCTGCTTCATTATTGGCAGCAACACATTTTTGAAGTCAGGTTGTACTCCATACATAAATACAAAACTTGATTGTTTTTTGATAGTTGGAAGTATGATTAATTTTTCAAAACAAATGTCCAAACAGAGCTGTGTTTCAAGGAAGGAAGAACCAGCTGTAAAGTGAGCAAAACACAGCAAAATTAAAGTGCAGAAGTCTGGTTGACTAGATTATTTCTTGCTGAAATACAGCAGCTATGGGGACCATTTTATACTTTGCACATACTGCAAGCACTATGTGGACATTAGTCTTTCTGGAGTAATGCGTAAGACATCTGTCAGCATAACAGCACCACCCTGCATCCAGTTAGATGCAGAAGTGAGTTTTTACTGTTAAGAAAAATTCAACAAGATCTTTGGTGAATTTTGAACAGCAGCAGTACCATCCAGTCTCAGAAAGGTATTGAGGTGTATGGCAATGATAATTACATCACCTTCAAACCCTCCAATGAACTATTGAGAACAGCAAAGTCAATAACTACAATATAATACTCAATTTTTTTGTCTTAATTTGAATTTCCAGTCTTGTTTTATTGGCTCAAATAAATAAGTAATTTGTTCTCAATGATACATTGTTGTTTAATAGGGTCACATGCGCTGACCCCATTGAGGACCATGAAATACACTTATTGAGTCTCAGAAACCTCCCAGCTTTGTCTGGAAGTTTGGTGAATGTGTCTTTATACAAGGGTGAAGATACTAATGAGACCAAAAATCAAGTAAATTGGTCAGGGTACTCTTCAAGACAAAAATACATGTAATTGATATTTGATCTATTATTTGCATTTTTTTTATACTTTAAACCAAGTTGCATTCATTTTGGCATTTAAGTAACTCAAATATTATATAATTATAGGCATTTGTTGAGTAGATTGTTTTATTGAGCTGTGAAATATAATATTGGCTGACATGATATCTGTATTTCACAGTGTAATAAAAACAGCATATTGAGCAGAAACAAAAGTCCATAATTGTTTCATCACTCTCATACCATGATCTAAAATTATAAAATATCATAAAGCATAGTACTTTGTGGAGTTCAAAATCACAATTAGGAAACCAATATGTTTTATCGCTGCTGAGTGCATGTGACCTATTCAGCCAATAGAAGTTTAGAATAACTTTTATAAAAGATAATTTTACATATTGAATGTAGTCAAGGTCATTTGCGTACCATTGCCACCATGTGATATAGGACTTGATTATTTACAGAGAAATGGTGCCTTGAGATGCTGATGGCATGGTAATCAAAAGGTTTATATTATACATTTTAGAGGAAATTTTCAGTGTGATCCAAGGGTTTTTGGTTGAGTACCTGCTCAGGTCAGTCTGAATCAGCTGCCTAAGTGTTTTCCTTGGAAAGGCACTTAGCTCCCATTTCCTCTGCATTAATGGGCTGTAAGGGCCATTAAAATCCAATCAGTATTTTGATACCAATGATGGTAATATAGATGTAGTGTCAGATTTGGATATTTAAGGAGACAGTAGCTATTAACTGAGTAGCCATCACGGTTTCAGTTTTACTGATTAGAAAACAAAGTTGTAAAAATCAGTTTAAGTTCTGCTTACATGACAAAGGCTCATATTTTGTTTAGTATGGAGTAAAATTTGTAGCAAAAAGCACACACAGATTCACTACTTTAAAACCAAATAAACAAATAAATGTGTTCCAAACTACCACCTTGAGAAGCTTGCTATAGCTATTCCATCAAGATGGATGGTCATATCATCATGGAGCTTTCAGCAAAAGGGTTCTTTTGATGTCTAGTTTGTCCTAAATGAAAATTATGCTGATCTGTTATTCATTATGGCCACCTTGGTAGCCATATTGAAAATCTCACCTTTCTCCTTCTCAGTGGAAAGTCATATGGCTGCTTTCTTGTAAATATTGGTATTGCTACTCTTCCTAAATGGAAGTCATATAGACATGGATTTTTCACCAAAAGACTTTTATGGTTTCTAGTTGGTACTAAATGAAAATGATGCTCTGACATCCAATATGGTTACTATAAAAATTGTTATTCCTCCTGAATGGATGGTCATATTGACATGAGTTTTCACCAACAGACTTCTTAAGATGTCTAGTGATTCTTAAGTGAAAATGGCACCTGTTGTTTGTCTAACAGGGCCACCATGATGGTTATCTTGAAAATCTTGTTATTGCTACTCAATCTAAATGGATGATGATCAATTACTTACTATAATGTCTACTTTGTCCTAACTGAAAATGGTACTGATTTAGCATCCAATATGGCCACCACATGGGCCATCTTGAAAATCTTGTTATTACTACTCAGTTTTTATGGACAATGATCATACTACGTAATATAATGTCTCCTTTGACCTGACTGAAAATGGTACTGATTTAGCATCCAATATGGCCACCACATGGGCCATCCTGAAAATCTTGTTAGCAGTATATCAGAGATGGTTTCAACACTTGGCAGTTAGAAGAATGAAATGGTCTTATTTTGGATTCCTGGAAATTCTTTTCAGCCAGTAGAGTATCAGACCCATTGAGGGACTACTGTCATATTGTAACATTATGCTGCAATCTATATTTCAATGATGATATATTAAACAACATTATTTTTGCCTTTATTAGGTTGTCTCTCATAACAGGTCATAACACTATAAATAAATCTGTGCATGGAGATTTTGGTCTCTCAAGACAGGTGGTCTGTCATAGTAGTGGTCTCTCAAGACATGTTTCACCATATTAAGTTTAAAGTATACAATAAATAAGTTACTGAATTTAAAAAGTATTTGTGTGAACTCTCATTTTGGATGGCCACTCATCAAGCTTCCAAACAAATATTTTTCATTAGAATTTCAATAACCCTCACATTTTCCATTGATATGCGAAGTTGGGCTAATTAGCTAAGGGAAATAAATACTGACACCCTCAATACCTCTGTACTGTAAGACCTCAACCCACAATGCAACAACGCAACAAAAGTAATACTGCATTTGCTTATAAGTAGAATAATGAATTTAAATTGGGCAAATTGTTTGAAGGATAAGTGAAGGTTTATTCAGATACAATCTGTGTATAATTCAAAAAGATGAAACAGCTTTTATTACAAAAGCTCTATCTGCTTTCAGTAGACTTGCATTGTCCTTTTACATATATTTATCAGAAAGAGTGTCACATCTTGTTATCAACAATCTAAACTGTATTTGCTCGATAACATATGTGTCCTTATCTCACAGCTGATAGGGAAATGAGTGGTCACTTTTTGTGATTATTTGAAGATTTCACATGTGGTCCCTATTGATCTGGAGATATAATTTTGAAAAAGTTTGTCAAATAACTGTTAGATAGGATGTTATTGAATTGGGTTAGATGTGCAATTCTTGTTTTTAAAATGTAACAAATGACTTGTGATATTACAAGTACAATGTATTTGTATTTAGATTTAATTCCAAATGTTTTAATGTCCATATTTTTATCATTTTATTGTTATTGGTATTTAACCAATTGGATTGAAGTGTGAATTTGAATTCACCTTCTTGTTTGAAAAGGTGATTTATTTGGTGTTTACTCCAGTTGGTGCTTTGACTTTTACTTTTTTGATGATTGGAATAAAATCCTTTAACACTGCCATTTTTGTTTACTTTTTTATTAATCCTACAAGTAATAGACTAGAGGAGGTTATGGGTATGGGATGGTCTGATGTCCAGCATCCATTGTCAGTGTGTTCATTAGCACATGTTTGTTATCACTGCACCCCCTGAAATACTTGGAAAATTTCCATGAAACTTTATTCACACATTCGTCCCATGGTCTAGTGCATACTTAATGATAAAGGTGCTGTTCAGTCGTCCTGTATGGCCTACAAAGTGGCTATCTTGAAAATCTAGTTATTACTACTCCCTCTGAATGAATAGTCATCAATATTGGGTTTTCACTAAAAGACTTCTTGTGACATCCAGTTTGTCCAAAATAAAATGATGCTAATCTGACTTCCAACATGGCCATCACATCAGCCATCTTGAAAATCTTGTTATTGCTTCTTCTCCTGGATGGAAAGACAAATCGACATGGGGTTTTCAGTAGAAGACTTCTTATGATGTCTAGTTGGACCTAAATAGAAATGGTATTAATCTGACCTCCACTATAATTTCCATGGCAACCATCTTTAAAACTTTACAGCTTCTTCTCCTGGATGGATGGTCATGATGACAGGGTGCTTTCACCAAACAACATACTATGGCCTCTTGTTGGTCCAGATTGAAACCATTGCCAATCTGACATCATATATGGTCTCCATGGCTTCTGACTTAAAAATTTTGACATCTTTACTCCTAAATGGAAAATCATATTGTGGAGTTTTAACCAGGAGACTTTTTGCAGTGTCCAGTTCATTCTGAATAAAAATGATACTGATCAGACATCCAGTATGAAAACTTCTTGAAAACTTTGTTTTGAAAGTGGTAATGCATTATCTGCTGTTACTACACTGTTGTCTCATTTCCTGGTTTTAGTCTGCAGTCCAAGGTGAAAATTCACTTGTCCAGTTAGTAATTAGTAATTGCAGGTCTGAAACAAAAGAATGCAGTCCCAGTCTGATTCCTTAACCACTTTTATTCATTTAGAATATCATACTTTTCTATGGACTTGGTGCCATAAAATATGTGTCTTGGAATACTCAAGATTTTTTCTAATGTATGTGTTATTTTCCATGATAGCAATCAGTTATATCCATATGGCAATTGATCTTTTATTCCCAGTCCCTGCATTTAATTTCTATTATTGGTGTCCCCATTTGTTATTTAATTGAATTTTTATTGTATCTTGTGCACAAGTTAGATAAGAGATGCTACCATAAATATATGGGTACAGGTGTTGGGATAGGTATTGCCCTTTACACTTTTGTTCTGGTTTTTTTGTTTGGGGTGGTGGTTGCAGTTTTCTTTAGACTTTCAGCATTGCTACAAGAAGTTGGCAAATGCAGCCATAAACAGATTGATCAAGTGTGGGACTTAGATAAAAGCCACCACTTTTGCAGAAGGAGGAAAAAAGAGGTAACTTATTCTTTGTAGATAGATCCCCTCTGTTCCAGGGTAGGACCAAACAGCAGTTTCCAGTTCAAGGAAGTCACCAACTTGCCTATCCTGGGTGGGATGTGGCTCATAAGCTCAGAAGGGATCTGAGGCACATCCTAGTACAAGGAAGTTGCCATCAAGGTGATCCAGGAGGAATCTATGGCATATATGATACAAGAAAATTGCCAGAGCCCAATTCCAGGATGGATTATGGACATTTCCCAGTTTAAGGAAGTTGCCAACACTCGGAGCAAGTCCTGCCTTTCTGGCATAAGGGAAGTGTGGTCATCTCCTTGCTTGAAAAGGAAGATCAAATTCATCGATTATGTCAAGTTCTGAAGACTCCTCTCAACAATCTTCATTGCTTGATTGATCCTTGATAAGTGACTGACCACCAAGTCCTGGATCAAGCCACTGGTCACTAGACAACATTCAGCCGGCATACAGCAAAATGACTGGTACTGGTCAATGGATACTGTAATAACACACTGGTCACTATGCATTTCCACTAGTACTGGACCAAGTAGTTCCTATACAGTATCCATAGACCTCCAGGATGCTTGCCAACATATTCCAGTCTTTCAATCCCACATGAAACACCCATGGTTCTGTCAGGACAAAGACATCTTTTTCAGTTTTGGGCACTTCCCATTTGGTCTAGCATCCTCAACCAGAGTCTTTACATGAGTAATGGGAGTTATAGCAGCTTACTTAATATTGATGGGGGTTGCAACATCAGTATTTTGACAACTGAATGTAAGTGACTAAGGCATCAGACTGGGACTGTGTTGTGTTGTAGACTTTCGGTTACTAATTGGTGGAGGGAATTTTCAACTAGAATTGCAATCTAGCACAACCAAAAGAGATGGTATAGTAATAACAGCAGGTAAGTATTAAAGAGCTACACCATTGCTACTCTTTAATCAAAGACCATATTGGTATAGGGTTTTCACCAAAAGACTTTTTATGCTGTCTAGTTGGACCTAGGTGAAATGGTGCCAGTCTTACATCCACTGTGGACACCATGGCAACAGACTTTAAAATCTTTTTATTGTTCAACAATATCAAAGATGGTTTCAACATTCAGCTGTTAAAAAAAAGAAAACAGTCTTGTCTTAGATTCCAGAAAATTCATTTTGGTCAGTGGAGCATCAGTCCCTTCAAGGGACACTTGTTTTAAGAGTTTCTTTAAAGATTGAATTCAAGAAATGCTATAGAATTCAAATTATGATGATGATGGATCAGATCTGTGAATATAAAATGTTTTCACCTATCAGAAACAGGAATTATCTCTTAATATCATATTCATGGGATTGGTTCACTGTTTATGTACACATGCATTGAAACAGTTTGTTGTGTCTCCTTTATTGGTCAGATATCCCAGAAGAACTATTCAGGCCAGTTACATAGTATGGCAATTCAGTTTTATTAAACATAGATTTTGAAAATAATAGCAATGATTTATGCAAAGTGCCTAGGATTTTCTCCAAATACATATAGTGAATGTTAATTGTTAGCACGACTGATCAAAGTACACAAAAACTTGTCTGATAGCCTGTAGTCCTGTGTCCAGTATCTGTCATCTGTCCATCAGTGCACATTTGTTATTGCTACTCCTAAACTGTATGGAAGAATGTTATGAAAATTTACACACAGTTTCACTCTGTGGTCTAGTTTGTCTTAAATAAAAATGGTGCCCCTGACTTCTGATGTGCGACCATTCTAATCATGTTCTCAGTATTAACTGGAGTTGTCATATTGATCTGGGGTTTTCGGTAAATTGCCTCTTGCGATCTGTAGATGGTTCTAAATGAAAATGGCGCAGAGCTTTTATCCAGAATGGCTGCCATCTGGCCATCTTAAAAATATCATCGCTACTCCTTATGAATGAATGGTATTGTTGACATGAGGTTTTCACCAAAAGACTTAAAAGAAGGGAGCCATGTTAGCTTAGGTAGAGCAATGAACTGATAATTCAAGGGTTGTGTGTTCAATACCCACCTATGTCAGCTCAGGGTGGCTTCCTCAGTGTGTCCGTGGGAATGCACATGATTCCTGTTTCTTGCCATAGTACAGTCAAATAATGTGCCATTATAAACCAACCAACCAACCTAAATAAAAATGGTGCCAATTTGACATCCAGCATAAAGACTATATGGTCAAATTGAAAATCGTGCTATGGCTTCTTCTTCAGAACACATGGTTGTATCAACATGAGGTTTTCACAAAAGCACTTCTTTCTGAAAATGGTGCCAATCAGAATTCACAAAAGGCTTCAATGGAGGCCTTAAAAATCTTGTTGTTATTACTCCTCCAGAAAATGGATGCTTGTGTAAATATGGGGTTTTCCTGGAATGACACTTATGACATGTAAGTTCATCCAAAACTTAAATGGTGTTGATCTGACCTCACCATAGCTGCAACTGTAGCAATCTTCAGGATCTTGTTCTCACTTCTCCAGCTGTACAGATAGTCATTTCAGTAAAAGTACTTCATCCTGAATCAAAATAGTTTTGACATTACTTCCAATGTGACCACTAGAGTGGCCATCTTGAAAATCTTGGCTCTGTATCAGAATTATCCCTATCTAAAATCCAAAATGGCTGCCTTTGTGGCAATCTTGAAAAAACTTTTCATTAATACTTCAAAACTCATGTTCATATTGACATCAGGTTTGCACATTTTATTGCAGATTCTGGATGAAAATAATGAAAATGTAATGATTTTAGGTTCAAATGGTTCAGTGTAAAAGACCGTGAGACACAAACAAAGGGTGTGTGTGTGTGATTTAGATTTTTAACTTAACTTTAAAAAATTTTCAGTCATATCTCTACGATGTCTGCAGTGTGACAGTTTAAAGTGATGTCTAGCACTGGGGCATCATGCCGCAGACATTTAGCATGATGTCCCACCCAGTCACATTCTCCTGACACCAGGCCGACCAGTCCTAACACTAATCTCTTGATGCTGAGCGCCAAGCGAGGCAGCTGTTAGTACCATTTGTTAAAGTCTTTGGTATGATTTGGCTTGGGTTCAAACCCGCAACCTCCTGCATCCGAGGCAGATGCTCTAACCACTAGGCCACTGGAGCGGTCACAAACAAAGGGAAAGGTTTCTGTAAAATACTTGAAATATATACTCTACACCACAAATAGTGCAAAATAGTGTAAAACGTTGAAGGGTGCATGTTTATATGGAAAGAAAATACATTTCCAATGTTGGATTACACATCTTAAAGTTCAAGATCACAATAACCTATTAAAGATAGTTTGTATTCTATGCAATCTCATTTCAACAAAAGTTGGAAATGGAAAGGAAGGGAAAAGGTCAGCATCATGGTCACTGAGACATATTGGTCAAAACAGTCCAGTGACATGCATATCCTATTAGTGTCTATATAAGGGATTATTAGAGGGCATACAATGTCCCATACATGGTGCTCTTGTTCATGCATTGGGTTTAACCGGCCCTGTTTGGATTATATCATTATGATACATCAAAACTTGGTACATTAACACGTCTGAGGCTACTGGCACATCAGCGCATTCAGCATTGGAATTAATTTGGAATATCACTGGTATTGATTCAGAATACTCTATACTTTTGGACTTGTGATAGAATTTTTAGAACTATTCAGGATTTAATTCACAATACTGTAAGTTACTTTTAAATTTTCACTTTGTATTCTATGAAAGTAAATTATTTGTTGAATTGTACAAATCTTGGTGGTTTTCGTTCTTTTCTGTTAATTGGTTAAGACTATAGAGTCATCACAGAAAAATGGGGTATTCATCTGCAATACACATTTCTTTGAAATATTTCATAAAACTTCAAACCGTTTTTATTTAAATTCACTTTGTTTTAGAATTCGTTTTGGTCCCTATTTTAATTTCACATATTTGAGAAATCTTTAGTGAAACTGACAAGCTTTCACTATGTCATGTAAAGTAGAGAACTTTATTTTAAATCCTACCCAGGAAGAGTTAGAGTTTTTGGAAAAGGAATTACAGCTAAAAAAACGATGGAATTAGAGTTAAGAAAGCTTCATTTCCAAAATTAAATCATGCAAATGCAAAGAGAAGGAGAAGAGAGAGAAACACAAATGCAGAGAGAAAGGGAAGAGAGGCAAATGGTTTGATGTTTTGTGGCACATCACCATGCAAAGGTTATTTAGTGCTGATGCAATTGAAGTAAAGTGCCTTCTGTAGGAACACACCACAGGAACCAGTCTAGGCTAATTCATAGGTAGGATTTGAACCTGTACCCTTTCCATTAGGAATACAGCATGCCAACCACTGAAATAATGTGGCTTCAGAAGAAAGGAGGGACACTGACAAGATGGATAGATTTCCGTACATATACTAACTTCAGGCTTATGTTATCCAAGCAGGTAAAAAGTAAACGGTGTAGTTCAAGGGAATGTGAACATTTGGTTCATTGCACATGGAAAACATCAGCTGGTGACCATATTGATAATTAAGTGGTCAGTGTATGAAGAATTAATTAACATTGACATAGTAAACTTTTTACTCAAGAAATATTTGTTTCTTTACCATGCTAAAAGCAGAAATGTGAATTATTCATTCTGCACCTGTGTTTGGAAGGCAGTGTCACAGCAAAGTATTGGATTTGGAATATTGGATTTGGAATATTATCAATATTTTGGATGAGAAAAATCAGCTGTTTGTATGAATATTTTAAAACATCAATACTTAAGAGAATTGGAAGTTGTCTTTATTATTATTACATGTTTCCATATCTGGGATGGATCAGGCTCATAAATATATCAAAGATGTTTAGTTATCAAATATATCTAGTGAATTTGAAATTCTAGATGGTAAGGCAAGCCAACTTTTCCCAACTGGAATTGGTAATTCACATGCATAAAAGGACTTGTATTGTTCTTGATATTATTTGATAGAGGAACCAATATGTGCATTTTCCATGAAATTTTCTAAATGAGCTGAATAATATTCAGGGTCTATTCAAAAATGTATTGCAGGAAATGTGCTGAATTCTTAAGCATCATGCAAAAGAAACCCCCAACAGAGTGCATGAAAATTGCAATTTCTTGATTGTTTACTTCATTAAATTTCCCATATATTTAGAGAATTCTCCAATTTAAATCAGGGGAGTAATTCCAACCTAAATTTTCATTTCTAGACCGTAAAAATATATGAGCTTTGTGTTTATTACACTGTTGTGAAAGGCATTGTAGCTTGTGTGTGTGTGAGTTGGATTTTTAACGTAGCTTTAACAATTTTTTCAGTCATATCGCTATGATGTCTGCAGTGTAGCAGTTTATAGTGATGTTGAGCACTGGGGCATCATGCCGCAGACATGTAGCATGATGTCCCACACAGTCACATTATCCTGACACCAGGCTGACTTGTCCTGACACTAACCTCTTAATGCTGATTGCCAAGTGAGGCAGCTGTTAGTACCATTTGTATAAGACTTTTGTATGACTCGGCCCAGGCTTGAACCTGCGACCTCCTGCATCCGAGGCAGATGCTCTAACCACTAGGCCACTGGAGAGTGGCATTGTAGCAGAGTTGTAGTCTCATGAAAGAAATAAAAGTTTAGCCCACTTTTATTCTGATTTAGGCTGAATGTAAATGTTTGTGTGGTTGATTTGGGTGTAATCAGAACAAAAAAAAGCACCGTGTATATCACTGAAAACAAGCTATATTAGTGTTGACCAGTTGTTGTGGCTTTAATGCCATTTTTCAGCACATGATTGGCTACACATGGTGGCTAGTATAACTGGTGGAGGAAGAACCCAGGAAGCTGGTGGAGGAAGAACCCAGGAAAAACCTGGTAAGAACCACAGGCATGCTTTATCACATATCTACATTTGTAGAGCCTGAGGCTCGAAAAAAAGGTGGACAGAGGTGAGGTAGCAGTGATCAGTAAAGGCAAGCACTTTTGACCACTCAACCACCTGGGGGCTTGTGTATTAACCTGTAATCAAAAGCATATGCATAGGTTTTATTACCTATGAAGTACCGTATATATAGATTATTGAACGACAGGTGTACAGAACATAATCATCATGTATATTTACCAAAAGAAGATGATACACAAACTATGTGCGGTATACAAGAAAACTTCGACCCAGTTGGTCTCAAGGCTGCACAGCATCCGGTTACATTTTTTCTAAGTGTTCCCACAGCTAATAAGTTGTTGTTGTAGGGTTTAACGCCATTTTTCAGCACAAGATAGGCTATACATGGTGGCCAATATAAATGGTGGAGGAAAAACCTGTGAAAACTCCGAAAAGAACCACCAATCCACGAGAAGCTACTGGCAAGCTTTCTCATGTACCCACATTTGCCGAGTCCAAGACTTGAACCTATACAGACAGAGGTGAGATGGCAGTGATCCGTAACAGTGAGCACTTTAGACCACTTGGCAGTTAACAAGTAAACATCAACATGTTACTTTTGCCTCAAGTTGAGACAAATGCAACTTATTTTTTTAGTCTGAATGAGACCTTTATTATAATGCACTTTTCAGTTGTGAAAATAATAGAAAGTTGACACCTTTATTGGTTTTGTATAAGGTTAAAAATAAATTTCACTGAATTTTTTTAATGCACTTTAAGATGTCATTTGTCACACTTAATTTTGTTTCATTTTTATATGCCTTTCATAAGGCAGAACTTATTATGTTATGATGCTCATTTATCCAGCCATCTCTTCATCTGTCTGTTGCCATTATTGTTTCTGCACAATAACCTTTAAGTTGTCTACCATCTACTGTTACCAAATTTTGAGGATTGCTTGCATTTGGGGCAAAGAAGAACCTATTCATTTCAGGCTCTAAAGTCAAAGTCACTGTGACTGAAGGAATAAAAATGTTTTCTGCAGAATAACTTGAGTTCTCCACCATCAGCAGTAACCAAACTTTATGAATAGTTTGTACTTGAGTTAAAAAAGAATCCTATCCATTTCAAGGTCAAAAGATAACAAAAATCAAAATGACTGTGACTGCAAGAAGAGAAATTGTTTCTTTGCAGTAACTTGAGTTCTTCATCATCTACTGTTATCAAACTTTGTGGATGTCTTGCACTTGATGTAAAGAAGAATCCAGTTGATCTTGGTGTCAAAATGTCAATTGTCAAGGTCATTGTGGCTAAATGAATAAAAATAGTCTCTACATAATACCATTAGTTTTACATGACATATCTCAGTCTTTGTTGATTGCTTCCACTTTGGATAAGGAAGAAGGTTATTAATTTGGGAATCAAAGATCAAAGGTCAAGGTCACTAATTGAAAAAAAATTGGTTTCTGCACACAAAAAAACCTACATAGAGGAACATTAAACATGAGACAGTCATATAATGCGCTGTTCATGGTCTTGTTTTCTTCATGTGTGTATAAGGCATAATTGTTCTGTTGATTTCTGCCAGTAATGTGTGTAAAAGTAAAGTTTTGGACTTTTGTATAGAATAAATTAATTTTTCAATAGAAGCACATTGCAAAACCAACTGTCTTTTCTTCAGAGGATTTAAATTATTAAGTGTATAAAGGTCACATTTATGGTGTTCCTATACTTTTGATTACTGGTATATGGTTATTGTAGTCTATAATAATGGCTATCTCAGTAAAGTAACACCTGGTGTTACTTTGTCTGCCAATTTGTCAAACGATTAAGCAGGACAAATATTTACAAGAGTCTGCAGGAGAGCTCCAATTTAATTTACTTTTGTATTTTTCTTCATCTACACCTTGTGTCAGTAATAAATTTGGGATCTAGTGTGAGTTATGTGGGATAAAATTGCCTTGTTGATTAATAATAATAATAATAATAATAATAATAATAATAATAATAATAATACAAATAAAGCTAATAATAATAATCATGTATTAATATCTTGGAACATGAATAATTAACATTGTTTTTCTTGTCCAAATACAAATGCAAGTACAAAATATAACTTTGTTTGGTGTCCCAGCACTTACAAAAAAATTCCATTGAGATGTAATTAGCAAGAATGTCATGCATTGCATCAGCTCTAGTTCAGTTACCAAGTCTGAAATACTGTACACTGCTACAGTTACATTTATATTGTTTACACACATATTTTCTGACTTCTCTAGCTAAAGTTTAATTTGTATTTTATTGACAGAGTCTGTAAAATTTGAGCATGACTGGTATTTGTCAACCAGTTAAGGAGAAATATGCAATTGACTTGTAAATTTTTCCAGTACTGGATGTTTGCTATTTTCTAGTGGGAGGTGCACTTGTGACATATAACCAGACTTTTTTGGTTATTTTTGTGTTAGAGCTGTCTGCCCAATTATCATTTGTATATGAGAGAGAGAGAGAAAGAGAAAGATGTATATGCTAGTATTTGAAATTGAGTAAATAAGCCTACTGCATTTTTAGTTATAAATTGTTTGATACACTTTTGTTTAAAACTATCATTTGCAAATAATGAGCAACTATCTACAGATTTCATTAGATGTAATTTTCATTATACCTATGATTATTAAAAAATAATTATCACGTACTAAGAAGGATGTATGGCAATAAAAATTAACCACATCAAATGACATGGTTGGCTGTTCATGAAACTGTTGACTGCATTTGTGAAATACTATTCAACATTGTATGATCTTAGTTCATATGCCAACTCACACTTGTAAAACAAAATTCAAACAGAGACTTATTATTAAATGGTATTTGTATATTTTTCATGTGTTTATGAGCTTATTCAATGCTCCCAGTGTGTCCTTATAATTAGATTCTATTGATATGATATGTGTGGTTTTGGCTATGATTAGACACTTAGTTCAGTTTGTGTCATCCAACATCTGTTCAGCATCCACTACCAATAGCTATTTTCAACACACAAAAAAACTGTCGGACTAATTTCAACCAAACTTCATGAAAAGCATAAAGGCCTTTAAGGCTTGTACAAACAATGCAGATCTGCCATCATGGCTGCTGATACTAAAATTGGGAAGAGACACTTCATCAAAACAGGTACAAAATTTGACAGAAAGTGTCATAGTATGAAGGCCTATCAAGTTTGTACAAATAATGCCAATCTTTGATAAAAAATATGGCCACCTTTACCAAAAATAGAAAAATTTTTCATTTTCTGTCAGTAATTACTATTTTAAACTTCCCCAAGAATTCCTAACCAATTTCAACCAAACTTGGGTCAGAATATCCTGGCATAAACACCTTTCAAGTTGATACAAAATGAAATTCCTCTCTACATTTATATAAAAATGGAGAATTTTCTTAATTGAGGAAAGATTTTAGGAATTAAAGGTAAGGCTTGAAATATGATGTGCGACCTTATTGTGTTTATTTTTCAGTGCAATTTTGTAGAAATGAATCCTGCAATTATGTATTCTGTAAGAGGCCCAGTAATAAGTTCATTTTGAACTAAAAATCTTTTAAGTGCAGGTTATATAGAAATTTAGTGACTATGATTGCACATGCTGCACTTCCCCTGGTTACACAATAGGGACTACGGCTGAACTTGCCACACCATGGATAAAGATTCACAGAAGCAATTATATCTAGGAAGAAATAGATCAAAATCTTCGATTCTTTAAATATATCGGATAACTTAAAAAAAACAAGAAATATACTATTTGATTTGTGATTTTGTATTGGAGTACCAGCAGTTAGCTCTTTCATGCATATGTCAAATGGTCATTGGAACATAATCAGCGTAGTATAAATACAGACTTAGTATGGACACACGAGATATTTGCTCAAATTTGGCTGATCTAATGATATTTTCCAGTTCTCTAAAGGGTTTAAAAAGCTAATGTATTCTTGTTTGGCATTTTGATGAAAGATGTGTAAAATTTTGCCTCATTTTTAAGAAATTATTATTTGTCACTGTTCTTCACTGCTGCCATGTGTTTTGCCATCCTTTTCAGTAATATAGTGAAGATGTCATGAAGGTAAGTCATAAAAGCCCTAATATTACTGGTCAGAAACATAATATAAAATATGTATTTGCACTGAAAAAAATAAGGAAGTGATATGTCACTATGCCATATATGTATTTGGTAAAGTTTTAGTGGTGTATTTTCACAGGGCAACATTTTTTCTTCTAAGTGCATGTACAGCAGTGTAAACATTTATTATTGTTATTATTATTATTATTATTATTATTATTATTATTACAACAGCTGTCAGTAGCTATATCTGATTTAACAATGATGCAATTTCTTACAAAGTGGTTTTTAGTACTAAACTATTTGATTATCCCTTTGATTTGTTTGTGCCCAGTATTCAGCGGGATAAAATCCCTCTCTTCTGCACTGTGCTTGAATGCATTCTCAACATTTTAATTGTTGCTAAATGTGAAGCAAGTTTTTTAATGGCTTTTATCTGGCCAGCATCATTTTTGGGAAGAACTGTATATTGTCAATGGAGATTGTAAGATTCGTACAAAACATTTTTTTGTGATACCAGCCCTTTATCAGGTTGGTGCCAATCTAGTTTTCTGTGGATCTGTCAGTCTTGATTCTGTTTGACAGATGGCAGATCTAATTGTTTCAGAATTTGCATAACAACATGGTCTGGCATTCATTGATGGTAGCTAGTAGGAAGAAATAGAATTGTACTAAGAGGTTTTGAGGGAAGCCAGAAACCCATTCTGAAATTAAATCATGCTTGTTTTAAGGGTCTTGTCCCAAGCAATATTTCACAACAATCCATAACACAGAGCAGGTGCTTGACTGGTGTACTCTCTCTTGTTCTGGTCTTGCTTTCATACACTGTCTAAAATATGGGTAAAAACTCAGTTCAGATATTGAATTGCTGATTATTTGTGACTATAATAGCATAACTACATTGAACATAGATTTTGAAACAAGCTATTTTTTTTTTCACTTAATCCTGAAATAATGACCATGATCTGTAGGAATTCATGCAAATTGTACAGAGCAACAAAATTTGGGGCTCAGCTGCATAAAAAATGGTGAGATATGGTAGTTAGTTTTCAAGTACAGCTAGTTGCCTAAAGAAAAGAATAGACCTACTCCAAATAAGCAAGTCATGTGACATGGGTCACAAAGCCTTTATTTCATCATATTTTCATTGTACAGTATGCATTGTAGTGCTCATATTTGTATATCTGCATTCACTGTCAAATGAAGAAATTCTAAATCAAATACATGACTGAGTCGTAGGACAAATTTAGGAGGAAAGGTGTTTTAATTATGCCACTTTTTCTATCAGTGTGATTGAGTAGAGATAGGTAAAGATCCTGCTAAATTTTGGATTAAAATAATACACCAAGTTGAAATGAAGATAATGATAATATGTTAAATGAGAAGCTGCAAGCACAGTCATTTTGCTTCAGTACCTACTAACGTTGATTTCTGTTTGGTTTTTTTTTCTCTTAGTTTTACCCAGACAGCATTTTAACTTATCATGTGACAGTTCTAGGATCATGTGACAGAATTGAAAGTTTATTTTAAGAAGAAGAGATACATCTTATGTTGAGATAGATAAGGTACTCCCAATCTTTTTTTTGTCTTAAATCTCAAAGGTACATTGTGAAGTAGAGATATATTATTATTATTATTATAGTTATTAGCATCTCATGAACGTCAAACTCTGAAAACTAAAACTTGTAAAGCTGGTGCCCTTAAAATTCAGACCTTGCAAAATTCCTTAATATGTGCACTTCCAATTTGAAATATGATAAAAATAAACCAAAATTAGAATAAATATGGTGTATATATTAATAATCCTGTATTGTGTTAGTATTATGACATAATTTGCTTTGTAATTGGTGAATCCAGGGTTCTCCAACCATTTTGGGGTCAAGTAGTCTAAGTCGCTCGCTTTTACAGATCACTCACACATCTCACCTCTGAGTTTGAGTCTTGGCTGAATCCTATGGGCATGTGAGAAAGCTTGCCAGTAGCTTCCTGTGGGTTAGTAGTTCCTCCCAGGATCTTACCAGGCTTTTCTCCACCAAGTATATTTGTCATTATGTGCTGAAAAATGGTGCTAAACCCCACAAAACCTAAAACAAACCCAACCTTGGCAGAGTATCATGTGTCTGGGTAATTTAAAAAATAAAAATTAACATTACAGTCAATAAATGAATTAGCTGTTAGTGCCCATGTAATCCTCGGACAGTAAAGAAACTTTCAAACTGACAGAACATGGCATCTTGTCAACATTAAAAGAAAGATGTAGATAACTGCCAAGATTAATCTATATAATTAAAATTTGATATTTTAAAATTATTATTTAGCTATAAAAATAACTTGTGCTGAACATATTTATATAACTGCCTTCAAAAGTGGATGTATGTAGCAAATGTTTTTAGTATAATTTTCAGTCATGCACAAACACATATCTTAAAGTTTGAATATGCCCACTATTTGTAAGACTGTCATGTGTTGTTCATTAGGGGATTCCCAGTCTGCATGTTAACCAGAAAAATCCAATATAAGTTTGCATTCCTAGTTAATTCAAAACAATGATCTTGTAATGCTTCTACATGCAGAGCTAATTTGATCAATGTGACTAATTTTGGTTTTCTGCATTGGGCTGGAAACAGTTACAGTTGGTGTCAGATTGTCTCTAGACTGAGGAAAGTGTATGAATAGAACTTAGAAACAGTTTTTACCTGAGTTCTTCACAATCTACAGTTACCAACTTTGTGGATGGCTTCAGTCTGGGATAAGCAAGAAGGCTATTAATTTTGGGGTTAAAAGGTCATAGGTGTAGCTTACTGTGACTCAAAAGAAAAAGGTTTCAGCATAAAAATTTCAATTATCAAGATAGAGAAACTCTTGGTGTTATTGAGGAATGGATATGTGTTGGTACATCCAAAGACAATGCTACTTCAGCTGGTTCACAGTTTTGAAATATTTCGTCATTTAATTTTTGGCCTCTTAGACACCTGGAATTCATACTCATTCACATGATTATGGTACAGTCTGATTAAAATCAGATCTCCACTGTTATACATGAAGATCTGACAGTGATCGCTTGAGGTGTATGTTCTGGTAACCTATGTTATTACCATGATCAGTAATTTTATCAACCAATCAAATGAAGTCATATCTTCGCATTTGGAGACCAAGCAGTGTGGATGATGAGAATGAATGCGTACTGAACAATTTGATTCACTTTCAGATTTTTTAAAGCTGCATTTCCATTGGCTAATTCTAAGTCACCAGAACATGACCCTAAAACGGTGGTCATCAGATCTTAACATAGATCAGATTGGATTATGGTATGACATCTCAACAAAATTATTATTTAATTTGCTCCTAATCAAATCATGGAGTATATTAATTTCTAGAGGTATTTCAACAATTTTGCCTTAAACATACCGGAGATTCATATGAGAAAGAACGTCTGATTGACTGAAGTGGCAGAATGACACTATTGTAGTACTAAATTGCTGTTAGTGTAGGCAAGACATGTGAGCTTTTTGTTACAGCAGTCTTAGTTAAGAAGGTGTCAATGCAGAATTAAATTGTTACATGTGTATTTTTTTTACATACCAATAGAGTCTCTGTGCCTACATACATATATTATGAGACCATGTGATTTCAAACTAAATTGCATTCATAAAAAATTTCTGATATAGCATAACTATTAGTGAGATTGAACTCATAATTTCTTTGTCTAGGGATTTTGGGCAAGAACTTGAATCATTAGGCATGCAGAATTTACTTAAGTTGGATGTAGATGTACATTCAAATGGGTGTGTTAAGGAGGGAATTATGATTTTGCTAAGTTGTTGAGCCACCTCTGATCACCAGAACATAAAAAGTTGGTCACTTTCTCCTCCTCTTAGAAGCATTAGGTGATGTAATTTTTATAAAGGAAAATCCCACAACACTTTTACAATTATACAACAATGTGTTTTTATAAAGGAAAATCCCACAACACTTTTACAATTATACAACAATGTATTTTTATAAAGGAAAATCCCACAACACTTTTACAATTATATAACAATGTATTTTTATAAAGGAAAATCCCACAACACTTTTACAATTATACAATAATGTATTTTTATAAAGAAAAATCCCACAACACTTTTACAATTATACAACAATGTATTTTTATAAAGGAAAATCCCACAACACTTTTACAATTATACAATAATGTATTTTTATAAAGGAAAATCCCACAACACTTTTACAATTTTACAACAATGTAATTTTTATAAAGGAAAATCCCACAACACTTTTACAATTATACAATAATGTATTTTTATAAAGGAAAATCCCACAACACTTTTACAATTATACAACAATGTATTTTTCTTGAATAGATTATGTCAGGCATGTACAACCTATGATCTGGTTTCATCATTTTACATCATAGCATGTGACTTTAAAAATTGCTTATCCAGCCTGCACTACGGAAGAAGTTGCATATGGCTGGATTACCAGATTTATTTATTCTGCACACCCCACCCCCACCTCACCCCCTACAATTTAATTATTGTAATATTCTTTCTTTCAAAAAATTAAATATAGTGGAGCCTTCAAGCTTTTTGAAGAGTAATTAATTATTATTCATTTAATTTTGCATGCTTGTGTAATTTTATTTATTAAAATTGTTTCAACAATTAAAGGGTAATAATCTGCTATCAGGAATCAGGTCTTATAATTTTGAAATACCTTGAACACAAATTAGTTTGTTCTGATGGTCAAATTAAAAAATATCTGTTTTAAACAACCTTAAACTGAGAGATGTTTTGGAATATCTTAAGTATAGGTGGTATCACATGGTTATAAGAACACTCAAGGACCATAAAAAGGTGTTCATTATATCTGATATTCTTTATAAGCATCACAGGTAGATTTCAAGACATAGTATGTGTAATAATGTGAAGCCAAGCTATATCAGTCAATAATAATAATAATAATAATAATAATAATAATAATAATAATGATAATAATAATAAAGACTTTATCAAATGATGATAAC
The DNA here is from genome assembly GCA_016617855.1 of Megalonaias nervosa. Lineage (NCBI taxonomy): Eukaryota > Metazoa > Mollusca > Bivalvia > Unionida > Unionidae > Megalonaias > Megalonaias nervosa. The sequence continues at coordinate 89,515 of JAECUM010009703.1, read as the reverse complement.
TCTGTTACATAATAGAACTAATCTAATATGCAAAGAATTGTATGGTTCATCTGCTGTGACTTGACTGACCTTGAAATTAAATTTCTACAGAGTTTGAATCTCCAGAAAAATATGATTCAACTCAATGTTAATCTTGGACATGCTCTTTTGAATTGTGGTCTGATAAAAAAATGTCCCCATATATCAGTATTTCACAAACAGGCACTTATGTTGAATTTCCTCATAGGTGTGCCTCGGGAGATTTAAATGCATATGGACAAGGTGAGAGATTGGGTACTACTGGAGAGTAGTATGTAATGGTATGTATCAATCAGAACAATTTGTGCCATTTCTACTTAATTCCACCTGGTGTAAGAAATTATTTTTCTTCTTTTTTTACGCATGGCCAGTCATTATTGTACATTTATTGTCACATCTGATAGAACCAGGTAACTTTCCACACGTTAACTGAAAGTTTCTGAAAGTTCCTTGAGGCTTACTTTTGCATATTACTATGGTAAAATACAAACTAGGTGGAAGTAACCAAAAAGAACTTGAATGATATGACATGGAAGTCAGTGACATGTTTCATATCGTTGTTAGAATTGCCCGCTTGTCTTCGTTGCAGAACAGGCAATTTTAACAATTGATAGTTTTGTAAAGCTTGAAGTATACCCTGTTATTGTCAACAAAGCTTGCAACATTTCAAAAGTAAGTCATATGTGAAACACAACATTGAAACGTTAATAATTTTTCAGAATATCTTCTTGATTTCGGTCTACCACAGTATGCTCAATTGTGGTCTGAAATCTGTCACACCATCATATGGCAGATTCTAGTAAAACTGTTTGTATTTGTGTGCTACAAATTGTTTAAATTTTACTCCAAAAATCAGATTCATTTTTCATAGTGAAAATCAGATTCATTTTTCATAGCAAATGAGAAGTTTGGCAACTGTTAGAAATTCTGTAATGTTAGTGGTCAGCATGGCTCAATTTTGGACCAGATATGTTTTTAAGATTCCAAACATATATTCTTTAATCAGAAGAATTTTTTCAAAGCAGTAAGAAATTATTTCTAAGATAATAATCTATCTTAAATTGAGAAAATTCATTAATGCAATATTTTACAATTTTTAAATATAAAAACATGAAATTTTGTAAAAGTTTTGAAGAAAAATTTAAAATACAAAACTGCTAAGTTTCAAACAACAAAGTTGACCAAAGAATAACATTTAAGAATAGTGGTAGCTTAAGCTTGTGCAACTTGAAGCATAATTACTTCATGGGCAGGGAAGCACAATAGCTCATTGTGATTTTCAAGGCAAAATCCAATACAGTAAAACCTATCCTGAGAGACCACCTCTTCTGCCAGCAAAAAGTGGTCCCTGGGAAACTGTGCTATATGTAAATGAAAAAAGAAATTCATTGTAATAAAAAGCATTACTGTGAGTTTGCTCTGAAACTCAGAAGCATGAAAGTAATCAAAACCTTTCTTTAAATGCATAGGGTAGTCACTTTAAACAGAAGCTAGCAAAATTAATCTACATTGTACTAAGCCCTGCCTGCCTGATATTGATAAACTGAACATTTCTCTTGTCATTCAAAACAGTTGAAATGTATTTCAACTCTTTAAAAAGTCAAACAAGTGCCCAGCCCGAATAAAGCTGAGCTGGTCAATAAAATGGGGTGGAGTAAGTCAGAGGAAACTTGGACTATAGAAGTACATGTTTTTACATGTTGCTTGAGCCTGTGGTGAGGTCAAATATGGACACAACCATAAAGTTTTGTGATTGTATATACAAAAGTATCTATGATTTCTACCATCTATAATCGCTTATAAATAAAGTCCAACCACAAACTGCAAAGACCCAGATCTCCTGTTGCATCATGTGTCAGCTGATCTGGGTCTGTGCTGTTTGTTAGGAGTAATCAGTAGAACAAACAGCATAGACCCTGATCTGCAGGTGCATTATACTACCACAGATCAGGACCTTTGTTGTTTGCAGTTTGACTCAACTTTTAAGCAAGTATATATGGTATGTTATATTTATGTGAAGATGTAATTTCTTGGATGAAGTTACATATCCTTGTATTTTATTGTCTGAAGGGTTACAAAAGTTGTACAAAGTGCTCTAGCCATTTTTTTTTTGTGATGTTTATTCAATAAGAAGATCCAAATTTATTATGCATCCTGTCTCAATTTTTTGGGAATGTAACTGTTGGAAATTTTTTTTGTCTATTATTTGACAAAGAAAGTTGAATATTTAAAGAGAGAAAGGGAGATATGTGTACAAGATCTTTGAGGCCAACAATATCGATAAATGCTAGAACTTGCTACCTTGTCAAGTAATAGATGATGGAAAACATTTCTAGCTATTCCATCAGAAAATCCGAATTTATTTAGGATGATATCTGGAGTTTTGGGAGATCGACAATATATATAGTGTGATATTTTGTCCGTTACAGTTATTACAAGTGGCAGGTCAGGGTATGTGCAGGTTGCTAGGAGTAACCAGTAGAATAAACTACACTGACTCTACTCTGCCAAGTCATTATACAAGGGTCTATGTTGTTTGCATTTTGACTTGACTTGTATATGAGTAAATACATGAATACTGGCCACCATGTATATCCTATCATGTGCTGAAAAATTGGCTTTAAACCCACAACAAGAACAACAACAATGAAGTTAAATAGATTAATATGCATTTTAAAGAATACCAGCATGTGTTCAAAGTTAATAAGATAAAATTGTTTTTTTTTTCAAAATGATACATGTTAACGGCTGTCATTTTCATGTCAATTCTCCAATTTGTGTATTGTTAGTAGTGTAGTGGGGCGAATTGGCCCTCATCATGCCAAAGAAAGAAAATCAGCCTGGGGTAATATGGCCCACCGATTTATAGGCCCCAAAAAATCAGCCTGGGGTGATTTGGCCCTCAGTGGGAATTTTGTATTAGCACACGTTGGGCCTGTATAGCGCCAAGAGGAATGGAACAGGTAGGGTGATGTCATGGTACTGGTCATTGGCAACAATGTAGCAAAGTAGTACCGTGATGTCATACCACCTGTGTCATTGCTATAGACAAACACGAATTAGGCGCGTTCGTGTTTTTAGTAGAGTAGGGTTTTAAATTTTTTTAGGCAAAGTGAAAATAAATATTTTTTCAAGGCATATGGAGTGGCCCTGAAAAGGGTCTTTGGGTTCTTCTTTTATCTTCTCCAGTTCTTCCACCAGTTCCTGACTTTTTGAATAATTCCTTTCTTCTTTTCTTTCTCTGGCATCCAGTCAGGATGACCCATAGCTCTGAATTTCTCTTGCACTTTTATCCAATTGTTGTTAAGTCTGTCAAACTCTTCTTTCTTCTTTTTGTTTTCTTTCTCCTTCCTCTCTTTTGCCCAGGTCTTCTTGATCTTCTTTACTTCTTCTTCCAATACCTTTTTCATCAGGTCTTCCGCTTTCTTTGTATTTTCTAAGCCTTTTTCTACAAAAGACCATTCTGTTAAAATGAATGTGTCTTCCAAAAAAACACCTTATTTTGGTGACAACATCAAGGGTCTGCTTCAATGTGCCTACTCTGACATATTTTGGATAGTTGAAGCCTCTCAACTTATCCGCTTCCTCCACTATTATGCCTTGTAGTTCATAACTTGCTACTTTCATACTTGTCATAAAGTCTAGGCTGACTTCAAACCTCGACTCCATTTGAAGTCTTTCCACCACATGGACTCCATCTATCATCCACCACCAACTGTCTGTTAACTTGTTAAAAAGATCCATCATGTATTCTGTGTTGAATGGCGCGAATGACGAATGCTATACTTTTATATACTTCAAGCACGGACGTGAAGGAAAACATCCCTTACACTCACTTCACATATTATATACTATCCTCACCAATGGATGAAAAGAAAAAAACACCCCCATATACTATCCTCACCAATGAATGAGCAAGCATAAAACACACAAATATACTATCCTCACCAACGAAGGGAGAGAAGAAAAAAAACACACACCCATATACTATCCTCACCAACGAACGAGCAAGCATAAAACACACACCCATATACTATCCTCGCCAACGAAGGAGAACGCATAAAACACACACCTGTATACTATCGTCACCAACGAATGAGAAAGCATAAAACACACAAATATACTATCCTCAGCAACGAAGGAAGAGAAGAAAAAACGCACACCCATATACTATCCACACCAATGAATGAGCTAGCATAAAACACACCCATATACTATTCACACCAACGAACGAGAAAGCATAAAACACACACCCATATACTATCCTCACCAACGAAGGAGAACGCATAAAACACACACCTATATACTATCCTCACCAACGAACAAGAAAGCATAAAACACACACACACACATATACTATCCACACAAACAAATGCGCATGCAAACACACACACACACACACACACACACACACACCAGTAAAAGAGATAGTGTTTATAGTCACACTACTCTACATTCACACAAATTGGCAACTTAAATAGTGTCTCTTTTCTAGAGATTTGGTTAGCCCTGAGAAGGGCTGTTTTTTGAACTTCAGATGCACCTGGCTAGTGGTGACATCTCCCAGGCCGGGCACCACAGACACATCTTCTACTCCAATCATTTTCCCAATTCACATTTGTGATTGGGAGTGCAGAGGCCTCTTGAGTGGCTTCAGAACCCCAATCTTCAGTTTCTGGGATTCTGAACACTTCCCTCTGTGTTCTCCTATATCAGAGCCGGGGATGTTGTTCTTGTTGTTGTGGTTGCACTCTTAGGTTTTCAATTTGGGGAACCGTAGGTCTTGGTGCTGGTACAGTTTGCTGTGCTGCTATTGGCTGTGGAGGCGTTGGTGTCCTCACCACCTCAGGTTTGACCTCACATTGAGGCCTAAGGAATAGGTGAGGTAGTATCCCTTGCTTCTTTTCCTTCTCCACTTCTTTCTTCTTTTTTTCCTCCTCTTCCTTAATTCTGTCACTTTCTGCAAGCATCTCCATGGACAGCTCATCCAGGAGGTGCCTGGCATACTCCAGGTGCATTTGGAGCTCCAATAGTTTGCTTATTCTGTTATTCCTTTTAATATTGACTGGTCAACGTTGGTAGCCAGACTGACGTGTGCTTGGCTTTATATCCCTGGAGCACGGACAAGAAGGAAAACATTCCCTAGCCCCAAAACTAAACATCACATCAAACGCACGGACTTAAAAGAAACGCTCACGTTAACTTTTTCATTTACAAACACAGACATACACGATTGGACAAGACAGAGAAAACAAAGGGTGGATTTTTTACTGACAAAAGAAATGAAGTGCTTATAGACACACTTCTATTTATTTTTTTTTAAAATTTAAAATTTCTTTTTTTGGCAAATTGAATGAGTATGTCTTTTCGAGAGTAATGGGTAGCCCTGAAAAGGGCTGTTTTTTTTTTTTGTTAACGGGAGTAATGGCAATCTTTTCTTTACTGTCTAAGATTGCATCCCCGTCTGGTGGCAGGCTTTCCTATATGATACAGTCTGCTTCTGCGGAAAGAGAAAGAGAATTCTTTGGTGTCCACACGGCAGTCCACAAAACCTCTGTTTGGTTCTTGTTGCTGCTGCTGCTGCTGTTGTTCTTCTCTCAGCTTCTTCTGAAGTCTGTACTTCTCAGTCCATTCTTCTTGTTCTTTCTTAATTTCCTCTCTAAAGACCTCTTCTGTTAGGTCTTGGGCTATGGATAACATCCTGACATTCTCTATCTCTTCAGGTTTAGGTATCAGGTTTAGCCTGACACGATGTAAACTGACGTAAGCTTCGTTCAGCTGGGCTAGTCTGGAAGGCATGTTCATAGGTTGACGAGTCAACAGTGGTTGGTCAGACTGGAGAACAACCCGCTTTATATGGTTCAAACGCGGACGCGATACAAAACATCCCTACTCGGTTTTAGTGTTGGAACGCTATGATAGCGAATGTCATGGTGAGGGACAGAGAGAAGTCAAAGAGCATATATTCACAGTGTTTTTTTTAAAACAAACGACAGACACATTTTTTTTCAAACACAACATTTTTTATTCAACTAACAAGTAACAAGTAACATCAAACAAATTATTTTTGACAAGGTTGACATCGTTTTGAAATCATGTGAGATTTCCATTGATGGAAGTCATAGGCCATTGATGTACACTACGTTTCCTAGCTAAAGACAAAAGATAACCATAATGGTCACAAAACCATCGATCTACTTTCTCATCGTTTCTAGAAGAGTGACGATCAAAATAAGTCACTAAATGTTCTAAAGGATATCCAAGACTGCGTTGATGAAGAAAATACACACAATATTGTCCACACACCATGGAATCTGTGCCTTTTAATTTCACATTATTGTATCGTGTCGTCTGGGCATTTCTTCTCATAAAGTCAATGATATCATCTTCCAAAGGGGGTAATCCATACGAATCAAAATATTCCACACAATTCTCTTGAGGGAAGTAGATGGCAACTCAGTGAGTTCCTGGGAGATGGCTTTCATCCGTGTTGATGACATAAGTTTGATGGTCTTGAGGTTTGCGATGAGGTAGTTCATCTTTAGCGCACACGACAGGATTCCAAGAAGCAGTATATGAACTATTGTTCAAAAGGTAATAAAGTTCCCAGGTATCCATGTTTTGTTGTGTTGTTTTTTTCTTCACAGGAAATGATAAGTCATCAATTCAATTCTGACTTTTTGTTTGAAACGATCTGTCAAGTAGCCGTTTCTTCGCCTTGTCTCTGCACTCTGGGCTAAGAGAGCTTCGATGCGATAGATCTCTAGAGTAGTCAGTGGAGGGCAGGAAAGATCACGCAAGCCTTTATACCACTCATGCAACACTGCTTCTTCTGAGATGAGACTCCAGGCTTTGTCCAGATACTCGTCCAATTTTTCTTCTTGACTCATCATCATACATTTATCGTGTTGAATTTGACTGGGATGATCATTTTTGACATCCATAACAATATTTCTTGGACAATTCCGTAATTGTATTCGCCAGGTGTTTAGCAAAACAGGACACTAAATGTTGTTCTTGTTCTGGCCATCTGGACTTGACTACTACCTCGGCCTCTTTGTCTTGGTCTTGGGTTTCTGCTTTCACGCTATCCTCCCATTCCATGTTCAAAGATTCTCCACTGTTTAAAGAGGGATAGGAGTCTTCCATTGTGTCCAATAGTCTAGAATAACTTCTCTCAAACTGTTCTATAGTATTATCGAATTCAGCATACAGGATGACATTGACTGTCTCAGTGAGAGCTTCTGCAAACTGAAGTTCCACACGCAGTTGACCAGATTTTATAGGGTGGAAATGTCCCTCATCGCTGCCTTGGTTTGGAGTGAAATCAAAGGCCCACAAATACAAAATACCGTGACTGGCATTGGTTCCTAGTTGCCCCATAGCTTTGTACAGGGACAAGTACAATCTCAAGTAATTCTTCTGGGCAAAGTTAGGTTCGAAGGGTCTGGTACACAAAGTCTTGCCATCGTGACTGACTTCGATCTTGGACACTCTGTAGTGCTTAAACTGGAAAGGATTTTGATCGTGGGCTCCGTTGAGGGCTGCATTACTGACGATGCCAACGATTAAACGTTTGGGTAACTGTCCTTGGAACAGATGATCTTCGATATTGGATCGGAGTCCAGCAGCAATGGTGAATGTTTTCACTTCTACACGTTGTATCGGATATTTGATGGTTGATCTGCTCAATGTTTGACTGATGTCGTTTCCCGCTTTAGGTAACACTTCTACACAACGCACGTAAAGTCTGGCTTCTTGGATGATGGTTTTGTACTCGTTGGCATGAGCCATCAAATTGAAAGTGACACTGCTGTGATTGAGTCTCAGGCAAATATCCACTCCGTTCAGCAAATACTTGTCTTGCAACCCATGTCCAAATACAAACGATTCATCAGTTCTAAACTACGACCTTGCAGGATTTTCCTTTGACGGTTGTTAAAACCCACATTGTGAGGATTGTCATCGGCTGTCAGGGCTGTGTCATTAAACGTGTCTTCACCTGCGGTGTCAGGTTTCCATACCACGCAAGCATCCAGATGAGTGTTCTTGGCCTCTTTTCTGTACATCAAGAGATTTTCTAGGTATGCTCGGTAAGGGTAAGTATCCATGCTACTGCTGACCAGTTTGTTATTCAAGTACAAATCCACTTCACTGAACAAGAAATGCATGAAATTGTTGACGGGAGCTACTCTGGCATTGGCTCCTGGATTGGTGTTGTCAGTTTTGGTCACTTTCTGTTTCAGGTACAAGTAACTGCTATTCAGATCGAGATAATCTTCGGGTTGTCCTTTGATTTCAAACTCAGTGGGAGCTGAATCTGTCAAAGAGGAGACGGGATGAAATTCGACCCATTGGGATTCTTGCATCGTCATCATGGTGGGTGGCATAGCAAACAGATCCAGTTCTGACTTGGAACAAGCACAAGACTTTCGGTGCATCATTTTCTTTTTTTAATAATCAAAAACGTCCAACTCTCGGACGGTTTTTCTTTTCTTAGACTTTCTAGCTCTAGGGGTGTGAAGTCCTCTGAAGGGGTGTTTTCATTGTCTTTTTCTCCCTTGTCCTTGCTGTGGCATCAGGGAAGCAGGAATGCCTGACTCGGCATTGCCCAGGGCATTTATAGGAGTTTCTTGCCGACCCAAAATGTCTTTGCCCGTTTGAAGCAAGACATTTTTGCCTGCTCTCAAGAAAGCTTCTTTTGGGGTTTTGTTTGTCAGTGATGACATTTTGGAGAAATTCTTCACCTTGTGTCAACGTGGCATCTTTTAAGGCATGCAATCCCCATGTCACCATCGGTTTCAAAACGGGAACCACTGTACGAAAGGCCGATTTGAGCATATCACCTAAACCATGTCCTCGCTGTCGAGCGACTCCTTGGTACACAGGATACATGACTGACAAAAAGTTAGAGTGATCGTTTTCGAAAATGGAGTTTCACTGTAACTTTCCCTTTAGTGAATGGAATATTTTGTCCCAGATCTCCTTTGATAGTAATGTTGACAGTGTCGAAATAAGACTTACTGACGGGCAAATAGTGAGGATGTACAAATTCGCGGTGAACGTGATAGGTGTTTCCACCTTCCTCGTCAGCAACTGTGGCAGAATCCACTTTGAAAGGAATGACACGCCGTAGGTGTGTCCCACCACGTTGTACTCCACCACATCGGAGTATACAAACATCAAATTCAGTCCTTGGTTCATTTCTACAGGGAATCTAAAATATCTCTCAAAATCTGAGTTACTGGTCATGGCTGGTATTTCGTTTGCAATCTTGATGAACTTGGGGTCTCCACCCAAAATGTCATACAATTCAGGACAAAATGTAATGGCCAGTACTTTGTCCTCAGAAAATTTGATGAGTAGGCGACGATTTATTTTGTGGTATCGATCGTGACACTTTTTCTGGTTTTCTCCAAGACTTTACCAAACATGAAATTGAACCTGTCAGCCATGGTGTTCACCAAATGTTGTTTCAACGCCAGTTGCAGGGCTCGCACTAACTCACTGCTCGATTTGGAAGTCAATGGTACAACCCCAGCAAATTTGGAAAAGACGTCGATGACACAAAACAAATATTTGTAGCCATGATTGTAGGTGGCCAAATGAGAGACATCGGCTAAATCGACTTGCCATTGGTGATCAATACTCTCTACTTGGGTGCGACTTCTGGAAAATTTTCGTGAATGGGTTTGTGTAAGGTGTTCATGGCTTGTTCTTGTAACCAGCGTTTCACATGAGGTAAACAGATACTTTTCAGTTGAGTTTTGGCAGCACGATACAATTTCTGAACTCCTCCATAACCTGCGGGATGGGATGGATCGTAGTAAATGCTGGCTAACACCTTCTCCATGTTTTAGTAAGTGATCCAATCTTCACTGATGTTACTCTGAATGGGACGAGGGGGTGGTTTAGAAACGGTTTTACGTGTCCGATGTGCCACGGGTGTAGAAGTGGAAGGTAGTGGTGGTGGTGGTGGTAGTGGTAATGGAATGGCTTTGGTCTTCTTTTCTTTTTTCACTTCTGCTTTCCCTTCTTTCTTTTTCACTTCCGTCGAAGGTGGAGTGGACATCATCTTTTTAACCCAAGCTTTAAGTTTTTCTCGTTGCGGTGTAGGGGAAGGGGTCAACAAGGACGCTACAATCTTACTAGGGATGGGAGCTGTTGACGGTGTTTGAAAGACTTCTCTTGCCTTTTCTTCCTCAGTCAACCGTGGGGCTGCCTCTGTCTTGACCACTGGGAGTGGTAGTGGTGGTGGTGGTGGTGAACTTTTCATTAGGGCCATAAAATCTTTCAGAGTGGGTAGAACTGTTTCGTCTAAAGCTTTTTGGTGAAAGAGTTTCAGTCGTTGCAACAACTGACCGTACCGTTGCGATTTTTCCGTTTCTGACAAATCGTTGCGATCCATCAACAATTGCAATTTGTGTTGTAACTGGGACATCTTGGTCAAATGAGGATTGGGAGGTAAATGTGGGGTTCGTTGTTCTTGCCAACGATGGTATTCCATCGATCGTTTGTAAGGGACTAAAGCTAGTTTTCGTCCTTCCATCAGATTTCAAGGATCACGTCTGAGATCTTTTGATTTCAGATGTCCCTTTTATCTTCTTGGACCATTTTATCTTCATCCTCCCAGGATGTTTCCCAATACTCCTTTCAGCAAGGGTCCTCCTATTGTTCCCATTACTCCTTTCAGTAAGGGTCCTCCTATTGTACCCATTACTCCTTTCAGTAACATGGGTAAAAAAGGCAAAATTCCTCCGCATTGCACCAACATCTTTTTCTTTTGACTAACGGGTATTTTCTTTTGGACCATTTGACGAAGAATGTGTCGGTGTTTGCCTAAGCATTCTTTCTGGTGTTTAGACAAAGGTATTGTGCCTTTCAAGACATTCAGACAACATTTGCATACGGTATCGATGACATCTTTGGATGCAGTTTGAATGAGTTGTTTTCGCATGGGTGGAGGAGCTTTGGACAGGACGGACATGTCCCAATGTTTGGCTAAACGGGGTGGCAGTCCTTTCCTTTTCTTTCCTTTAGGGGCAGAAGAGGAATGTCTTTTTTGGGGTGACATCTTTCTCGGTGGGTTCATTGGTTCCGTGGTACACAGCAAAAAATACACTAACATCGATGACTTGTCACGCGGTCTTTTATCCTTTTTTGGTGGGACTATCGCTTCGTCATAAAGGTGACGATGTGTTTTCCAAAATTACCAAAGAATCCTCCTCTTTGGTGACTCCTCTTTTTCTTTGGACGAGTGTGTCTTTTCTGGGGGTGACGTGTACATTTGGCTAAGCGTTTCCTTGGATGACAAGACTGTCTTTTTCCTTTTCCTTTCTGGACAGAAGAACGACGATGAGGGGACATCTTTTGATACACAACATACACTAAAGTCCATGGCTCGACATGCGTCCTTTTATTTGACTTTGTACCCAGCTTAAAAATTGACTTTGTACCCAGCTCGTCTAGCTAAATTATGTATCGCTTGAAGCTGCTCATTGTCAAAAAATCCTCGTTGGTGACTTCTTCTTTTCTTTGGACGAGTGTGACTTTTCTGGGGTTGATGTTGATGTTTGGCGAAAAGTTTTCTCGGATGACGTGATTGTCATTTTCTTTTTCCTTTTCCTTTTTGGACAGAAGAACGACAATGGTGTGCACTTCTTGGAGGGGACATCTTTGGGTGTTCAGCAGAACAAACAAACATTGATCCGTATTGTTTGCCTCAGGTCTTTTTATACTGGAATGCGTCGCCACTGATTGTCCTTACGTCGTATCAACTTGATGACAGGCAACACACGTCGTGGAGGAGTTTCAACGGACTAGATCGGGACAGTTCTTGCTTGGACAAATCCAGGAAACTCTGTAACACACCCGTTCTCTCTTGGACTTTGACTTTGGGGGCAGGTATTTTGTGAGCAGCGGCCACTGCCGCTAAAGAGGAAGAGGGTATCAGCGCTGGAGGAGAAGTTTTTGGAGACACTCTCTTGCGGGTAGAAGCTGTTTTCTGTGGACTTTTCTTTTTCTTTTTCTGAGGCTGTGACCTGGTCTTGACATCTTTGCTCTTTTTCTTTTTCTTCTGGGTACGTTTGGGCGTGGCTTTTTTCTTGAGGACAACTTTGGGAGCATTATGATCTCATTTTAAGAGGGAACGAATGATGACACCTCCTAAAGAACCGCTTCCTCTAGGTTTCAAAATGATTTGCTTTCAGGTTTGAGTGTCAATGCGAGGATCAGCTAGTTGCATCAAGGCGACTTTGTTTCTGTCAAAAAAACGTTTGGTTTGATGTGGAATCTGAATGATGCCTTGCAGTAATTGACGTGCTGTCACCGTAAGCCATCATAAGACTTCTTTGAGACTAGCTTCTAAGACACGAGCACGTATTTGTGGATTTTTTTTGCGACTGATACCGTACAAGGCACGAATCAATTTAATGGGAAGATGAGACTGAAGGGACATCATGTTGACAATGTGTGAGATAGAATCCAAGTGACCGAGGTTTTTATAGATTTTTTTGGTGATTAAGTCGACGAAGGAGACGTGTACACGACAGGCCCTCCGTCTTGGCACCAGTGATGAAACAGATGGGTACGAAATCGCAAATAATCGGGAGTGGTAGGTTTTAAATCCACGAGTAAATAAGCATGTGGGGTTTGAGTGGCATCGTCATACGCATTTGTCAGCCAAGGTGTTCCTAACTGTTTGGCTAAGACTTGTACTTGCGATTTATCTCTAGGGCTTTTAAACAACACCACGTAATAAGCATTGAGACTGATGGTGCGATGGGCTTTACTTTGTTGAAACAAATTTTGGGCGATGTAAATGACACTGGCATTACGATGATGCCCTTTGCGCATAAACCAGAGTTTAATTTCTTCTTCATCTTCTCCTAACATGTCGTCAAAAATAACCAAATGAGTTTGACTAGGGTCAGACAGACACGATCCCGTCGTCCTCGCCAGGAATGCCTTTCACAAAGATGATGGATTCGCCTTGACTTTCTCGCAGAAGGCTGTACGCTGATTGCCACTCTTTGTAACACCACACGATGCGTTGAGGGGGACGATCGATCAAATGATGTTTATGTTCGATCAAACGTTTGACAAATTCAGTTTTGCCTGAACCGCTCGGTCCAGCAATGAGCATGTTAAAGGGATGACGAAGATACAAGGCCTCCCAACTAGTCCGATCTACGTGTTCGTCAATGACTTTGACAGTGGAGGAAGAGGGAGCAGAGACAGTAGAGGTAGCCATAGTAGTAGTAGTAGTGAAAGGAATGTCACTTTTGAGATGAAGACAGACAAGACAAGAGTTTTAATACTTTTTTCAGGACACGTTTATTGTCGTCTTTAAAAGTGAACAACACGAAAGACAAAAATACATAAAAGCCAAATGGCTAAGTACATGAATAAAAGACACATTAAAACGATCATAGTGGAGTATAAACAAGTCTCTGTACAACATTTGTGATGATCAAGAGGTGAAATCGTAGGGGTACTGTGTAATGTTCTGAGAGTCTCTACACTCCTTGGCACAATCACACAAGAGTCCTCCCGGAATGGCGTTTCAGGGATGTCGATCACGGTCCTGTCCTGAAGAGAGTGGTTTTCCTCGGTCACGACTTCTTCTTCTTCTTCTTCTGGCACTGTCACTAACACTGGTTTAAAAGTTACTTTTTTCACGGAACGTTTTAATTTTTTAGGATTACAAATCTTTGGCATAGTGTGCCACTTCTTTTTTCCAAATCTCAAACCCCCAACTTTTCCAGTCACGTACATCTTTCCAGTGAGGGTGTAAGTCACAAGCTACACACACGTCATCGTACACATCTTCAGTGCCTAAAAGTTGACGAATCTTGTTTTCCTGTAGAGGTTGAGAAGTATCAAGATGAAAGCACAAAGCTTAGAGCAGAATGAGTCTCTCGTGTACATTTAATGGGACCACTTTCATGTTTTTTGGAGTAGTAGGTACTGTTCGTAAAGTGTCCACAAGGAATCAGTTGGTAAACAAAATCCCAGAAAGCAAGTCACTAAGACACACACTACACGTCGACCCCAATTCAATGGACACAGTTCTCGTAATAGGTGTTGGTAATCCTCTACCATTTCAATAGTGTCATTGATTATCCTTCCACGGAATCTGTTGTATCACGAATGATAAAGGTCGTGGCATCGTCGTCCATTTTTATACCCTCTTTTTTTTGTTGGAGGTAATAAGTGTACTTTTTGCACAGAGCTAATCGTACTCCAGTAGCGAATCCAGATTTTTTAGTCACTAGTTCACACACTACACACTGTACAGAATTTTCCACTACAGACAAAATTTGGTAGCGTAAAAGATAAAGTACTCCTCTAACTCTTCCTGTGGAATTCGTTGTAGTATGGCCACCTTGTAAGTTGAAGGAAGAGTGACAACCAAAGTCTTCTGGTTCTCGTCCAGTTGAACAATGTCTGACCAATGGAATGCTTTCACATGAATCAGTCCTCTTATAGCATTCAGGTACCAGTGGTTCCAACATCGGTGATGTAAAGGATGCAATTGTTCTTTGCATTTCACTTGTATTTTGACGAACTCGTGGTAAATGCATTCTCTCAATTCCACAGGCAAAGCACGAATGTTCTCTTGTAAAGTATCCATAACCATGTCAGTCAAACACTTCTCCTAGAGCAAAAGTAATGAACATAGTGAGTAATTTCTGACCACTGCCATTCCAGGAAACGGTCAAGAATGTCAATAAAATCTTCAAATGTAAATGGTCTAAAGCGAAATAGTAGAACGAACACACCTTTGATCCAGAGAAATTGGACTTGTTTGTTGACTTTGGTCAATTTCCTCTTGTGAATTTCTTGACACAAAAGTTCTACAGTCACTAATTGAGATTTGTCTCTGGCAAGTCCCTGCCAAATGTCCTTGTAGATCTTCTCTTGCAATTCGATTGGTAATGTTTGAAGATTATTTTCTACATGGAGTTTAAATACTTGTCTAGGGGTTGTCCAATGTTTCACTCCTAGCCCCGTAGCTGGTTTCTTACACGACATGGTAGACCCACTTCAATGACGAGGTCCCACTAAAGGCAGGTAGTGACAATCTGGAGACCATCGAGCATGTTCCAGGTAAGTGCAATCTTTCTTCTCCCACGCGTGAAGTGACACACCGCAACTGAAGCACTTGACTTTATCCCCTTTGCCCAAGTAGATAAATCCAGCTCTAGCTAATTCTTCGGGGGTAGGTCCTCCCAGATATTTTGGCCATTTTCCTTGGAAGGTTTGGATCCGACTTTCATAGTCACAGTATTCTGGCAAATGCACAGGGAATGAATATTCGTCTTTCACAGGTTCATTTCGATGAGGGTATGGTGAAATATGCAGGAGTCTACTCAGTTTTACATGACATCCGTAGGGTGGTAGTCGCATGGTTTCATTAGTATGACATCCACCATGAAAACCAGTAAAGTGAAAAGGTGTGCGATAACGAGAGGCATCACTTTTGCATCCATCAGGTTTGACACGCACAGCATCACTTTTCATGGTAGGTATGGTAGTAGTAGTTATAACAAAGTTCCCATGATGATGTGGTACTGAATCGCTAAGGTCATAGCGTACGGCATCCCTACCATCGCAAGGTACAGCATCGTACTCAAGTTTACTCTTGCTGGATACTTGCTGTGTGAAAGGATTCATTTTTTCTCGCTTGGCGTTTGTAGTGACAATGAACTATTGGTCTTGAATGTTGTCCCTTTTTATATGCTCGCCAGTATCAGTGTGACCGTACGGTAAAGTAAAGTGATTGGGAAGCCATACTCGCTTCTGGTACACGATTTGATAGACTTTTTTCAAGGGTCAGCTAACGATTTGGTGTGTGGGTAAACGTACAATCTTGTGCGGTTCGTGGGTGGTCACTTTAAAATTTCCATCCTCTCCAGACTGCAAGGCTTCTTTCAAGACGCCAATGTTTACCATTTGACTGGTGCGATAATTCAGAGTCAATCCTTTCACTTTGCACTCCGTGTACACTTCTCCTTGATTGTCCCGGTATTCGTAGCCGTAATTTTTGGGACCGCCACTTGCAAAACTTAGAATCTTGTCGTCGGGATGCTCGTCCGTCCAGGTTCCTAAACGGTCTCCTTCGATGACAGGGTGAGGTTGACCCAGGCGATCAATGTAGATGCAACTGTCCGTGTCAAAATAAAGTACACGATCTCCTAATAGTTCTAAAGCTTCGTACACTTTTAAGCGAGCATGGACTGTCACGTAAGCCGCAATGATGACATTTCCAAATTCGTCGGCTTCTACAAAGTCCAGTTCTTCTTCGTAATTGACTAAGATCAAGTCCTCACGAAGGACGTCTACGTGTTTCATGTATTTGGTTTTGTCGTGAATCATCTGGAAGTAGCGGGATGGTTCTGTCAAATACTCCGTCTTGGGTAAACACGGTCGTTGTGCCATTTTGCCCCACAAACAATTCAACATCACTTTGGCAAACGATCGCCTTCCTTCGTTTTTCTCCACGTGGTCTAAAGTGATGCCTTCCTGCTCCCAGTATTTCTCTTTGAATTTCTTTTGGACTTCGGGAGTGTGACAGCAGGAAGGATAGCCGCTAGCTTCTTGTTTCAGCTTCAAAAGGCATTCACGTAGTCTGCAAAAATGCCTTTATGAGTCTCGTCGCCCTTGTGGTATTTTTCTGTCTTGGGAAAGTGGTAAATTTCGTACACTTCTAACAGTTGGTATCCCAAGTCCAGAGCTTTAAACAATTCCACGCTGACCCACGTTCCCGTCAAGGCGCGTTCTTCCTGAGTGTGCTGACAAGGGTGGTCTTGGTTGCACGTTTCGGCACAAGTACGGCACAAGGGAAACATCAGTTTTCCTTGGGAATGATATGGTAAAACGGGATGGTTCAAGTACGTGGGAGGCAAGACTTTACGTCTGATCAATCCTTCGTATTGTCGAATATTGTTCACGTCAATGTGTTCCGTCAGCAATTGTGGGTGCCTTGCGGGAAAGTGACAATATTTGCACACGTACGGATACAGAGAGCACACGTCCAAGTATTTGATTTCCTCTCCTTTCTCTTCGTCGGTTTGGTATAGCAAACAGGTGGCATTCGTCCGTCCTCCGTACAAACTGTCCCGTGGGTTCAGGGGGTCCACCAGCTTGTAACTTTCCACGATGCGCTTAAACTCGGGATCGGTTTTCAATCGCTGATCGTACTCGTGTTCCCACATTTCTACCACTCGGTATCCTTGCTCTTCTAACTTCAAGCGTCGCTGATGAGTGGCCTGGTACAAGTCTTCCATGGTTCGTTGTAAAAACTGATTTTTAGTGTTACGTTGAGGGTAGCAGATAGGACATCCGTGAAATAAGCACCCGTTAAACTCGTACACAATCTTGGGGTTTTCCAAGTCCCAGCCATCTACCGAATACCTTCCGATGGTTTTTTCGCCTCCTCCGTTGCGAGCGTGTTGGATCCATTTGTCTTCCTTGTCACACAAGTAATGTAACCAGCGTAGGGCTTTGACCGAGTATTGACGTTTGACAAAATTGGTAGTTTGAGGACTGATGACAGCTAGGGTGTTTTCGGGCATGAATCATTGACGGTACACTAAGGAACACTCTTTGGCAATGGTGCAGGGTTCTTTCAAAGGATCGATCCCACCGTGTTCCATGAACAGTTCTCGAAATTTTCCACAGCAACGCCGTAAAATGTCTACGTCGGAACGACAATATTTTAACATTTCTTCCTGAAAGTCGAAAGGGTGCGAGGCGTGAGTCTGGTACCAAGCGTAGAAAGCTTCTCGTTGTTCGGTACGCATGTTGTCGGGGTCGTAGTAGTGAGCCTCAGGCAAATGGGGTAGAACGGCGTGTTGATTGGCTTCAGTATTGAAAAAGTGCGGAAAATAGCCTTTGGCCATTTCTGTCATTCCAAACATTTTAGGCATGCGACTCAAAGGCATGGCCAAGTAACTCATCGAATCTTTAAACTGCACTTGACCCACTTGCATGGAAATGATTTTGGCTCCGTTCAAAGTCACTTTCGGACGTTCGGTACTTTGTTCCGTATAGTATCTCAACAGAAACTGTCCACCGTATCCCGAGAAATTGTGAGCCATCACCGTGGCATAGCGATGACAATCTCTGTAACGTTCGATGTCCTCTTGGCTCCACGTCTCGTCAATAGGGTTTAAGATCCATTGGGCGAAATCGGCTAGTGTGTTTGGTCCCCGAAAGATTTTTTCACGTCTCCAGGAATCTTGCTACAGTGAGTGCAATGAGTCAAGATAGGCTCTTGGATGCACTTGTCGCACGCTCGGTGAGCCACGCAGAAATTAGGAATGTGAATGCCAGTCTCTTGCATGCATTCGAAATCGAAAAAGATGAAATGGTCTTTCTTCTGGTCATTATCTTCTTTCTGTATGGAATGGTATTTTTGAATGTAGCATTGGTGTTCCAAGTCCACGGTTTGGTGACAAATGTGACATCGTTTCTTTCCTGAACAGACGTTCGCCTTGGCATTATTGGTACGTATGCTTTGTCCACATGTAGGACACAATCTCAAGAGTTGACAAGCACATTTCTGCTGTGAACCTTGCGTCTTCAAATGTTGCTGATAACAGGTTGGACTGACAAACGTGCGCTGACAAGCAGAGCAATGCACTCGTTCTTGTCCTTCGTCCAGACAGGGTTTAGAGGCTAAACATCCCTCACATTTCGATCCGCAATGCTTATGTTGCTCTCGATTGTTATAGCCATAGTCACATTTCTCACAGTAATAACTGTATGACAGGAATCCAGTGATACTGGTAATGGCATCAAAATGTTGATCGTGATGATAGACGTGAATGTATTTTCCGTCTTTGAAATTTTTGCCTCGAAACAACAGCGGTCCGCGCACTTCTTGAGGGTGCACTTTCAAGGTGTAGCGTGGAGCCAAGACGTCTTGCAATTTTTGCATTTCAGGAATGCCACAGGGTATGTCTTTGGATATCCCCGCTTGCTGTAATAGGAGTTCTGCTTCTCTTTGTTGTTTGGTTGTTCGGTCGGATCGTCGAATAGTTTTCCAGGCTCTTTTCCATTCTTTCGTGTCGTTCTTGTCGGCATACGTTCGTCCCACCACGATGGCACGGGCTAAACACATCTGGTCTTGAGGGTTGTTAATTTGGACGAGGCTACGCTTGATGCTGCGAAGGTTGTCTACCAAGATCACCTTTTTCTTGCCTGTCCCTTGGGGAAGAGACACGTGGGTCATGAACAGTGTCGTTTTTCCGTCGGTGATGTGAAACTTGTCGTTGGATTGTTGTACGTGTTGAATCTTGTCCATGACTTTGGAAGGTGTCAATTCTGTTGGACTGCTAAATTCGATCCAAACGGGAGACTTCAAATTGTCGTGATGAATGGAAAGTCTTAAGCGATCGTCTTCTTTGGCTTGACATTGCCGTTTCAGTGTAGTTAACAAACAATCCCACACATCGGTGATGAACCCTTCTGCTTTCTCCAGCGGTACGTCGGACTTGAAATCTTTAAACTTTACCGTGTACGTGTAGGCCGTAGTTCTAAATTTTCTGGAGGAGCGTTTGTCCGTCTCTCGAATGTGGTAGTACTTTTCAGGGTTTACTGATGGTAATGGATTTTGGTTTGATGTAGACTCTCTGAGCTTAGATTCTGGTTCACTCATCTCATCTTCAAAATCGCTGGCATGAATTTGAGCCAAGACTTCAGCTACTGTGCGAGGCGATAAATCACGTTTCTGTCTCTTACTTTCTTCTCCTTTCTTTACGAAATGATGCGATCGTTTCATCTTGATTGCAAAAAGTCAAATGACTACGTTTGAAACGCCATGGACTCCTATATATCCATGTCATACCAGTGTATATATAAAGGGCTAATGACTACCCTCTCAGTATTCATTTCACTCTCAAACCGATCAGCACGATGGAAGAACCCACACATATCGAACTTCTGATTAGAGTTTTGCGAGGTGTCATTCGAAAATTTTCTTCAGACAAGCCGACGGACTACTCTCCCTCCTTTCGAGATAAAAGTCAAGATACTTGCTATATCTGTGAGAAGAAAGGGCATTGGGCTGCAGAATGTCCAGATCGTCATAAAAGCAAGACCAGTGCCAGAAGAGACAAAAGTCAAGATACCTGTTATCATTGTAAAGAGAAAGGACATTGGTCTTCAGAGTTCCCTAAGAAACAACAGGAGCAGGAGGAGGAAGAAGAAAAAGAGGTACCCTGGGCAAAGGAAGAACCCCGTCACGTTCAGAAAAAGGAGACAGAGAAGAAAAGCAGACGAGAAAAATGTGAGGAAGAAGAAGAAGAAGAGGAAAAAAGTGTAAAAGTGAAGAAATTGAAAAAACAGAGAGAGTGAAAGAAAAAAAGTCTATGAACTTTTTAAAAGTGTTGTGCTGTGTTATGTTGTGATATTGTATTGTAAAAATTTGTACCAGAATAGACCAGACTGAAAAAACGTAAGTGTCTCGTAGTTTTGATTGTTTAGAATAATAAGGATCTACACTCATACACTCACAACACGTACATGATAGGGTTAAACAAGGGATTTTGAGTTTTAATTGATTTTGGCAAAATGAATGAGTATGTCTTTTCGAAAGAAGTGAGTGGCCCTGAAAAGGACCGTTGGGTGTTTGTTTTTTTTTCCTTAGAACAAACTCAGGAACGAGAAGCAATCCGCTTTAACTGATTTAAGCCTTTGCCACGGTCAAGGCCTACTTCTGGACTTGCTCCTGTCAATGATTTAGTAGAAATCTCTAGGGGTGGTATCTCTGGTGTAGTCACAGGGTTAGGCTGTTTGTCTCGGGAAGGTCTTTTTCTCTTGGGTCGTAATAAAGAAGTCTGATACATTTGTTTCAGACTTCTTAACTCGGCCAAAATGTCTAAGAGTACCGTGACCGTTTGACTTTCACTGGTCTCCTTCTCTCCTAGCCTTTGTTTCTTCTCTACTGCTTCTTCTTCCTGTCGTTTCCTTCTTGCCTCTTCTTCTCGCTGTTGCTGTTCAAGGAGAAATGGTTGCTCTGCCTGTTTCTGCTGCTGTAAAAATTTCTCCAATTCTTCTTTCTGTCTTTGTTTAAAATCGTCGACGTGTGGTAAAGAAGGAGAAAGTGGCGAAGGTACTGGTACCGGAACAAATTCTTGCGAAGAAGAGAAAAAAATCTACTAAATCCCAGTTGAAATCAACCTCTTCGGGAAGTAGCGTTGTGTTCACTTTGGTAGCCGCTGCTGTGCCATCACATTTCGTCTCCACAGCCGGTGCACCCCAATTCATCATCTTTTTAGGTTCCGTCATGTTTCACAAAACAATACCGCATCGATTCACTGCGCACAGACGCTAGTGCATCTATATAGGAAATGTGACGTCACAGGTAGCTCTCTTCGGATTAGAAGACAGACTCCGCGAAGTGACTGAATTTTGTAACGCGTGTTGGGATTGGTGGACAATTTCAATCCGTTTCGATCCGGTCTTCCACTATAAATAAACGAGGTTCACTTCATTCCCTTCATCTGTTCTCGTCACAAAGATGTGGACCAACGTTGAATCGTCTACCCTCCTATCGTCGATGCTGTTCAACCCGGACTATCCCATGTATGTCAGATCATCATGGACCATTACCCAGATCACTGATACAGCCCTTTGGAAACGAAAGATCTATGTGGAGAGACAAGGCTGTCTGAAGCGAGTTCTGATTTATGGACCAGAGGTTAGACGAAGCTTGAGAAAGAGAAGAAGACCTATGCGATGCCCTCTATGTTAACGGAATGGTGTTAACATAACAAGCAACGGCCCTTTTCAGGGCCACTTCATATGCCTCGAAAAGATATTAATTCTTTTTTGCCTAAAAATTTTTTTTATTCGATTTTATAATTTGTGTAGATATTTATTCTCTCTCCCCTAAAAAATTTGTTTAGTCGATTTTATAATTTGTGTAGGATAGATTGATGTTTATCAATCTATGGGGAAAAGAAACGAATATATAAAACCTACTCTACTAAAAACACGAACGCTCCTGATTCGTGTTTGTCTATAGCAATGACACAGGTGGCCTGACGTCACAGTACTACTTTGCTACATTGTTGCCAATGACCAGTACCGTGACGTCACCTTACCTGTTCCATTCCTCTTGGAGCTATACAGGCCCAACATGTGCTAATACAAAATTCCCATTGGGTCTATAGTCGCCCAGGGTGATTTTTTGGGTCTATAAATCGCGGGGCCATAGTCGCCCAGGCTGATTTTCCTTCTTTGGCATGATTGGGTCTACGTTTACCCACTACACTACTTGCGCCAACGTTGTTGCGTGTATTCTAAAGCAGCCTACCTTATGCCAGTGGCGTCACTAGGGTTCGTGTCACCCAGTGCGGTAACTCATGGTGTGACCCCCATGGACCACTTCCAGCACAAAAATTAAAAATTTTTATAGACAGTCATTTTGGTGTCACCCCCTCTGATGGTTTCACCCGGTGCGGTCCGCACCCCCGTAGTGACGCCACTGCCTTATGTCCTTGTTCTCAAAGTGTACTTAATAAGGAAATATATTTATTAATTCGTATCCTAGGTCATTGTCTGTACCAAGGAATCTTAGAAAAGCGTTAGGCATGTAGTACTGAATCCTACCTTAGTTCCTTGACCTCTACCTTCACTCCATGAATAAGCTTTGATAGATATTACTACTTACTCTAGGTCCCTGCACATGACTTGGACTCGTACTCAAACATTATACTTATTGTACAGCAGCCTCCATCAGACCATTGTCTTCGACATATTCTGATACAATCGCAAAAAATTTTTGTATATATCTATCACAAATGCTTTCCTTGGTTTGAAATGATATGCCAATGTTGCGTCTTAGGTCCCAGTACATGACTTGGACTCGTACACAAAGATTATGCTTATTCTTTAGCATCCTTACAGTCAGACCTATAATAAGGGTGAATATCTACGGAATAGTGTACTTTTGTTCCTGTTCCGCACACAGGTGCTCTACGCGAGCTTGATGTTGAAAAAAAAGCAAAATCTGAGGGGAAAAAAGTCATACCGAGTTATAAAATAACTCAAGACTACCATAATGACCCATGCTGACGTATTACCCTGTCTATCAGGCTATAAAAGTCTCTTTTATAGTATGATTGACATGGTCCATGTTATAACAGGTCATGGGGTTATCTGAGGTAATTTGGTTACTAGGTATGAGTCCCCCCCCCCCAGATTATTGCTTTTTTGCAACCTCAAGCTCGCGTCGAGCACCGTGGTTCCGATTAGGAAGACACGAATAATTTTATAACATAACGTAATAATGTGTATTTGTTTAAGGTGATCACAGGCTGAGGTCTTAATAATTCAGTACATTGTATTAATTTATTTTGCATGCTGAGTGCTGAGTCATTTAGATTTGTTAACGGAGAAATTAGTACTGTGAAACTTTAAAAAGTTTAATTTTTTTATTGAATCAGTGACGTGGAAACAAAGGTTCTGTCGAGTTGAATTTTAGTGCGAAGTTGAAACGAAAGCTGTCCTGAACTCTGAAAAGGACAACATAATTTCATATTAGAAACATAACGAAATATATTGCAAAAACAACATGTTTTAAAACGATTAAGAACAGAAAGAGAAGGTAATGTTATGTGGCGTGAAATTTCCCTATCTAACGGCAACGGCCGCGGCATATTTGTATGCAAAATGAAGTTTATGTTGCGACTATTCGAAAATAAATCATTAGTGTACCAGTCAAGATCGCCCAGCCCAAACTTATGAATATTTCATACATTTTCCAAGTCCCCAATCCTATGTAAAGCTACATCTGGTTGTTCACATCTAGCCGACCTTTTTATTTCCATATAAGACAAAAAAAGTTCTTCAAACGGGGGTGCAAACGGTGAGTATGTTTATTTAACTCTGGTTGCAATGTTAAACTAACGGAACTATTTATGAAGTATATATATATATATATATATATATATATATATATATATATATATATATATATGCAGTAAAACCTGTTATGAGAGACCGCCCCTTCTGCCAACAAAAAGCGGTCTCTCAAGACAGGTAGTCTCTCACAGCAGGCTTGTACAAAAAGAACAGTTTCCAAGGTCCAGTTTCAGAACAATTTCAAGAAAAATAACCACAATCACTGTATATATATTCTATTCTTTATTAATATTTCTTGCTAAAATATTGTATGCATTCATCTAAAAACAAAATTATATTGCAATAAAGATATACTTCTGTCATTAAACATGAAATCACATTTACATCTGAAGATCACAAATTTTAGCGTATGAAATCGTTTCTGAATTACTTCTTTTTCTTTATAACAACCTAAATTTGTTTTACCGACGTTTAAACAGCTTTTTTTGCGAGTGGTCTGCTCTTTTTCACTTCTTTCAGTTACAATAATTATTTTCTCCAGCCTTACAATTTGTCTCTTTTTAGTTGGAGGGTCGTCCATTGTCATTAAGGTTCTAGGTGTTATAATTATTAATGCTCAGCTGTAATATCGAACGTAAAGACGGTTTTGAATGGGCTGTGTGAAAATATGAAAAAACTATACATGTGCATTGCATATCTAACAGTTAATGAAATAAAAAGAAACAATTATCTCATCCAGAAACAGAACCATTTACTCAGAGACAAAAGTCAACGGCTTCATTCAAAGATGACATACTAGGATTAATTCAATAAACTAATTGTGTAACCCGATCGCACCAACTTGAATAGACGAGAGCTTTGTGATTGGGCTGTAATCACTTAACATGGGGGGGGGGACAACAAACACCACAAGTCTTGAACACTATCAATCGAATCCCACAAACGATTCTCTCTTGCTGGTTTAATAGACAGTGACCTTATTCACTCCTCGCAATACGGATTAACTCTAAAGACAAACAATATACGCGACCGCTACGTCAACTTTGGCACAACGGTAATTCGTGACATGTACATTAGCCTGGTTTACGAACTGTAGCATCCATCACCGGTAGCAACAATCCTTTTTGTTTAAATGTTCCTTTTATGTTTGTTTTTGATCAGAATAATCGTTACTAATCAAGCGGTCATTGTAACAATTGATTACATATAGGTCAGTGGTGTCCGTCTGTTCTCGCGATACGGTCGTTCACATTGATGGTATAACGATACCAATTGTACAACCCCAAGTGGGCGGAGCTTAAGGTGTAGGAACATTGCATTCAGAAATAAACCACAAAACTAGCTGTGATTGGTGCAATATGTAAGAGTTGTACTTTCTGTAAGGCTTTAAAAAAAAGTTGAGCCTTATGGCAACATGTGAGATTATGTTAATTCATAACTTTATCACAGTTTGTATTTTTTATGATTTTTTTTAAATGTGGTACACACGACTGAAAATGTGTCTGGTGTAACTAGATAACTCTTACCCCTGTCTAGTTCCAGCAGAGTTATCTCTCTTAAATGCAATGGAGTACCTGGTTCTGCCCTTGTCAAATTGACAATCTAACATTGTTCTTTATGACAGTGGGTGACATGCATGCTGAGGTAGGATAGAAAGTATATTTATTTCACAAAACATTAGCATTGAGGTCTATGGAAAAACAATTGGTACCGTGATACCTGATGTCGGGTCCTGCAATTACGGCCGAGAAGCAGGCTACGTGCGGGAATAATTAGTCTGGTTCCCTGTTTTGTATGCTCCCTATACAAATAGCGGAGAACAACGCAGGGACAATACGAATCAGGGAACCAGACTAGGAAATAATCTGCCTATACTTTAGTCTGGTTTACGACAGAAACTATGAAACACTATAAACATAGCTAATAGATTCAGACACTGGTAGCCAGCCTATTTTTTTAATTTTTAATTTTTTTTTTTTGTTTTTATTTAGAATGGTATGAGCAGTCGTTCTTACAGGGATTAAATAAAGGTCGGTGGAGTTTATCCTCGTTTTTGCATGCGGTCGTTCATAGCAGTGTCGAAATGCATATTTTGCCAAGACATCGCGGTCGCTGGTCGCGTTCAGCAGGTGGTCGCACATAAAATCGATCCGTGCATTACGATTGTGGTCGGATATGACAGGTGGCTGCTCATAGCAGAGGCCGCTCATGACAGTTTTTACTATATATATATATATATATATATATATATATATATATATATATATCACACAGCAATGTTATGTAAATAGTGATACCAGTCACGTGACCTTGTAAAGCTCATAATGTCTTTTCCATTCGGGTAACTTGGTCATATTCCGACCAGTAGGGTAATTCCGACCGTGGATTTACCTCCCGCAGTTTACAACAAAGATATGCAAATTAATTGCTGTGTTCTTTGTTTTTATTTGTGCACGTGCGTATGGAAATTAGTAAAGATGTTTCCATTAGTGCATCGCGTGACAAAATGACGTAATAATCTCATTAATCTCGCTTCCGCACGAGTCCAGAAACGGCATTGATAATTTTTTTTTTTATTCAGGACCCTAGTCAGGCATCAATCATCCAAGATTTATATAGCTTTCAATAACATAATAATTACGCTATCGTATCTTTTAAATAATGCTTTGTCTCTCTAAAAAAGCAAAAATTGCACCAGTTTTATGATAAATAACAATAGTATGCAATATTCTCTATAGTGGTCGAATTTACCCCAGGCTATTTTTCATAAGAGGGCAATTCCGACCAAGAACACAAGCTTAAAAAAATGTAGAATTATGATTAGTTTGTATTGAACTGTGAAGACCCCCCCCCCGAATAAATACATAATTAAAAACAAATAAATAAAAAAATTAAAGGTATAAATCTAAATAAAAATAAAATGTTAATTCTCTCCACAATTATCTCTATAACAACATCCACAACTATCTATGTAGCAATATCGCTTTCTATCTGTTATTTCTCTATCTGAAAAAAAAAAACAATTAAAAGCTTTCAAATCTGTCAAGATAAACAAAATCTTTGTATTTCACAGATGAAACTTGTATATATATACGGTCCAGATATGGTGGTCGGAATTACACATATCAGAGGTCGGAATAAGCCACAACACGGTCGGACTGACCCCAGCGCATATGGTCATAATAAAATATTTTTTTCAGTAAGAAGAACTCAAATTATGCTTTTTGAATAATGAAACATGTTGTAAGAAGCCCGATAGACTGCTTCCCGTATCGTAGTTAGGGACACAATAGTCGGTTTCAATGATGAAGTTGTCGACCTCATGTCAACGACCTCAGTGGTCGGAATATGACCAGATTACCCTCATAGATACTACTAGCGGAGGAGCAGAGTTATCGTAGACATTGTTCAACTTGGACCAATACTGAAATATCATCAACATGGGAGAATTCTGGAAATTATGTGCAGTTTGTGTGGTTTTAATTTCAATTTCAAATGGAGTTTGTGACGGTCTAACTTATTCTGACAAAATAATTGGATTACACGCATTCATCAGCTCTAAGATACGAGCGACCCATGTTCTAACCTCAATATTTGAAGAAATGAGGCCCCAGATAGGGGAAATGGGTGGTTTTTATTCTAGTATTATGATGGCTGATGAAAACAATCTGAAACTATCGGTGGGAGAATCCTCTTGTTTAAATGATACACTGATGATCTTAAGTAACTCATTACTGAGTGCAGTTATGGGAAATCCTATGCAGCAGTGGGCATTAAAATGTAAGTACATGTAGATATGATAATGATGCGTTATGAGACCCCTTTCGAAGTTGAGGACAATAAAAGTGCATTAGCCTGGGACGCTGTATTATCGCGGTACATAATGTTCTTACTGGTACATATAAAACTGTTTTGATATTGTTGCTTACTTTTAATTTGTCAAGTTTCAATGACTTTCCCTCTTTCTATTCCTACAAAAACTCTTTGTCAAACGAAGCGCTCAAATGTAAATAAAACAGCATACGATGGCTGACCCAGATTAACGTACCATGGGGGAACAACTCTATATTATCGCGGTATTTGCTCAACTTACGTATGGTAGCACACAAGTATTATAATAAAAATAAAATACGACTTACCTATGAGAAAAAATGTCCACGCTTGTACTGGTTTAATATTTCCACAATAAAGGAAAGGATCCAATGATAAAATCCAACACACAGATGTAATTCAAGTGTAAATCCATGCGGAATCCATGAATAACAACATTACAAATTAAATGCAACAATTATTTAACTTTATATGAATTTTAAATGCAAAATGGGCAAAGAAATGTAACTATATAACAACTACTATTAATATTGTTATTATTATTATTATTATTATTATTATTAAAATATTACAGATTTAAAGAAAATTTAACTGTTATTATATTCTTATGTACGTACGAGAAATATGATCAGCAACAACATTTTGTGAATGTTGATCTATATTGGCTACCATGAAATGAAATTGCAACCTTGACATTGTAAGAACGTGTATGTCACCATCAGTATATGACCTATAATCATCAAACATCAGACGATACACTGAATATAATTCGTAACCAAAGCCAATGCAGGTATAGCATGTTCGACTGGATTTTTTGATATGATGATCAACGTAATTGCATGAACTTTACAAAAACGTGATCTTCATTCTTTTTCATCGTAAAGTTTTTAAAAAAAATGTTTACATTTTAGAGGAAATTGTGCTGTAAGATATTTGAATCCTTACTGCTACAGCTTTACATCTGTAAACAACCGCTAGACGGCGTGTGTCCAAAATTATTCGGAAAATCTCGTTTGCCGCGACAATATAGAGCCCGCGCTAATACAGCGTTGGACTATAAGTTGTGTAATCACACGAGCATGAAATTTCTGAATAAATAAAGTACGACCAAAATTTGTAACAGCACAAAATAATCGTATACGTACTATTTAAATATATTTATCATAGAGATAAAGTTGTTTTGCGTAGATTGCATCTCACTCATGTGGCGCAATCACGCGTTGGTTCTAGTCCTACAATGTAGGACATAGCAAATGTTGTTTTTGTTACGTAGTAGGACTAGCGTTGGTTCATGATTGAAAGCGGCATATTGAAACGTTGAATTTTCTAGTCACACTTTCAAACCAGGTACTAGCGAAAACACATGCGTGTAACAACCACGAAAGAATACAAATCAGTGTGCAACTATACAATAGCCATGGTAGTCCAACAATGTAATAAGCCTCCCAGATATATTTGTTTGGTTTTTGGGGGATTTTTTGAGGTCGCCCTACCCCCTCCCTCCCAGAAAACAACAACAACAAGAAAAAAGCATATCAGGGGAGGCATGTTACATTGTAGGACTATTGCCATAGATGACACTTACTTGCATAGATCGTTTAGAGTGAGATTTGGATTTTTGTACGTAGCTGTAATGATTTTTCAGTCATATCGCTACGATGCCTACACTACAGTGTGGCAGTTTATAGTGATATCTAGCACTGGAGCGTCATGCCCTATGAAGCATCATGTCGGGTGCATCGAAACACACCAAAACACACCCATAACCTTCGAAACACCTCCAACCAACCCAAACTCTCGAATGACAACAAACTCTGTCGTTATATAAATAAAGGAATAAAGCAAAGAAAATTATTTTTGATTGATATCATTTACTGGAATTTCAGTAAACTAGCAATTGAAAATTGATGTTGATATATTGTTTGTGTAACTGGAAATCTTCTTTGGTGTTGTTAATGAAAAATTGTACATTGAAGAAATTCAGTGGCATATGTTAATTATTATAAATCGACTGATGAGTCGATAATTTCCCATACGTATTTCCTTACTCAGTGCATTATGTCTGCTCATTGTATGTTCTGACTGCCCATTTGATCGTTTTTATTGTTAGATATATGTAATTTAATTACTTGTTTTTTAGTTTTTAAATTCTTTTCATTTTATTTTTGTTTCATTACATTTTATTGTAATGATAATTTTCATTGGATTTGAATCTTTTTTTCGGGAAATTAACTTGACCCAATTAGATTATAACGTTACTTCAGCACTATTTTTAGCACATAGATTTTGTAATCACTAAGCAGAAATGATTGGCTATTACCAAGGTCATTTTCGGCCCATATGTTAGCTAAATTGTAAATAGCCTTTCTTTTTTATACATTTTCAGCATGAGAGTTTGATTCTTAGATAGGGCTATTCTAGCTACGTGCTAAATGGCATTTATTGCGCTGTTCAAATTAGTAAATCAAGTAGCCCGTCACGTGAGCCACCATGTGATCTAAAATTGAGGCTTAAAGCAGCCATTCTACTAGATCTAGTCAGTCGTATTCCTACACCTTGAGGGTACAAGGTGTTTATATTCAATCTATTTTTTGGAATTTAGTAACTCATTCTCTAGAAAACTACACAAGTGCTTCATATTTATAAAAGTCCTAGGAGAAAGATAATCAGTGGAAATTTATTCTGGAATTCTAAACGGAAACATTATAAACTGTGATTCAATTGAGGATCTGTTGCCATCAGTACAACGACCTCATCTGACATCATCGCCTTCCATATTGGAATTTCATCGAGATTCGAACCTGGATTCAATTAGAACTGTTTAGTGATAGGACTTATATTTTTCAATCCTAGGATTAAATTTTTGGATTATATTCACAAACCGTAAGTCCTATTTCCAATTTTTACATTGTTTTCTAGGGAAATAAATTATTTTGTTAAAATATACAAAGCTTGTTTGCTTCACTCCTTTCTTTTGTTACTTTTGTACGAGCCTTCACGTAACAAGAGAAAATTGGGGTTCTCGTCTTGGGATATTTGAATTTTGGCTAAAATATTTCAGAAAATTATTTTTTGAAATTTAAATTCCCCTAGTTTTTAAATCCCAAGTACTATTTTACATTTTGTTTGAAATCATTGGTGAAAACAACAGGCTTTCATTCACAATATCATCAAAAGTAGAGAATTTTTTGGAATTTTACTTAGGAGTATTTGGACATTGTGAAAATGGAAGTCCAGCTAAAAAAAGTTGGAATTAGAGATAAGACAGATTCAGTTTCAGATAGAAAAGATACAAATGGAAAGAGAAAGGGAAGTAAGGCAAATGCAGATGCAAATGCAAAGAGAGAAGGATGAAAGGGAATTTCAAATTAGAATGAAAGAAATAGAGCTGGCAAAAGGAAAACACTCCCCTACTTTTGATGTTATAAGAAATATCAAGTTAGTACCCCCTTTTCTGGAAGAAGAAGTAGACAGCTATTTTCCTTATTTTGAAAAAGTTGCTGAGAATTTGAAGTGGCCAAGAGAGTACTGGACTCTATTATTACAATGTGTACTTACTGGTAGAGCTCGTAATATTTACATTTCACTGTCACTAGAGCAGAGTGCTGACTATGATGTGGTTAAGGACTGTATTTTGAAGGGTTACGAGTTAGTCCCCGAGGCTTATCAGCAAAAATTCAGGAATTCTAGAAAACCAAATGACAAGACCTATGTCGAATTTGCAAGGGAAAAAGCACAACAATTTGATAGGTGGTGCTCTTCTAGAAAGGTCAATAAAGATTATGAAAGTCTCAGACAACTGGTATTCCTTGAAGAGTTCAGGAACTGTGTCCATAGTGACATTAGAATGCATCTTGACGAGCATGAGATCGATACCATAGAAAATGCTGCTCTTGCTGCTGATTCCTTAAGTCATAAAGTTCCTGTTGTTAGCAAGTCTTTCACTCAGCAGTCTACTGGTACAAAGGTATTTCAGCCTAATACGACTCCTTCTAAAACTCAATCTGGCAAAACTTCTAAACATCAAGCTTCTGATAAACTTGATTCAAAATCCTTGTCTATTCCTACGTGTACCTATTGCAAGAAAAAAGAACACGTCATTTTTGATTGCTTCAAATTGAAATATAGGCATCAAAATCAAGATAGACCTGTCCCAAATGCTCTTATTTCTAAGAGGTCAAGGTCACGGTCATGTATTGAAAGCAATACATTTGTTGGGTCTAATAAACCCCAGTCTGATTTTATTATGGAGAATTATGAATCATTCATGTTGGAGGGTTCTATATCACTCTTGGGTGATTTGGCCAATCCTATCCCTATTAAAATTTTAAGGGATACAGGAGCTTCTCAGAGTCTTTTATTATCAGGTACTTTGCCATTTTCTGAGAAGTCCTGTTCTAATGAGAGTGTTCTCATTCAGGGAGTAGAATGCGGCTTTGTTAATGTTCCTCTCCATTCTGTAAATTTGTCATCAGACTTAGTTTCAGGACATGTGATAGTTGGTATAGTGTCTACTTTATCCATTCAGGGCATTCATTTGTTGCTAGGCAATGACCTAGCTGGAGACAAGATCGTGGTTAATCCACTTGTAACTGACAAGCCTTCCTTGGATCAGAAAGTTGATTCTATTGAAAAAGAATTCCCTGATTTATACCCAGCTTGTGCAGTTACCAGAGCTATGGCAAAGAAAGCTCTTGAGAATGATATTGATAAAGAAAGTATTCCTTTAGCTGACACATGTATTGGTCAGGCTTTTGATGAGGTCACTTTCACTCCTTGTTTGGATCAATCAAAAGGTATTGATCACAGTGATCCTCTTTTAAATGCTCATTCTCTTTTATCTAATCAGGATGATAAGTGACAATCACTTGTCGTCGAACAGGAAAAAGTTCCTGAGATCTCCTGTTTGTTTTAGAGGGCCATTAGTGAAACTGAAGCCACTGAAGTACCTGTCTGTTATTTCATTAAAAATGGAATTCTTATGAGAAAATGGAGACCTCCCAAGGTACCTGCTAGTGCCAAGTGGTCAGTGAACTATCAGATTGTAGTTCCAAACTCTTACAGACAGGAAATACTTAGTTTGGCCCATGAAACTCCTCTGGCTGGTTATTTAGGGATAAATAAAACTTTGATAGGTTAAAAGCCCTATGCAAAAGTGTGCCGGTTCTCACAGCTCCAAATTTCAATCAATCTTTTAAATTATCTGTGGATGCAAGTGAGGTTGGGGTTGGAGCAGTATTGATTCAAGAAGATAGAAATGGTGTTGATCACCCAGTGTGCTATTTCTCTAAGAAATTAAATAAGCACCAAAGAAATTACTCAACAATCGAGAAGGAATGTTTGGCTTTAATATTGGCATTACAGCATTTTGAAGTTTACATTAGTTCAGCCCCTTCTCCAGTTCTTGTGTTTAGTGACCCCAATCCCCTTAACTTTCATCGACAAGATAAAAAATAAAAATTAAAGATTATTAAGGTGGAGTTTGTTTTTGCAGGAATATAATCTTAACAGGCACATCAAAGGAAAAGACAGTTTGATTGCAGACGCACTTTCCCGTGTATAGAAATATTATTTGATGTACACTTCATATAATTCATAAGAGTTTTCTTGTGTAATTTTGTTTTACCTCATGTATAATATACATATGGTAAAAAGAAAGCTTTATTACATAATTCTTTCTTTTTCTTTATGGGGTAAGTGCTACGTGTATGTAATTTAATTACTTGTGTTAGTTTTTAAATTCTTTTTATTTTATTTTTGTTTCATTACATTTTATTGTAATGATAATTTTCATTGGATTTGAATCTTTTTTTCGGAAAATTAACTTGACCCGATTAGATTATATGTTACTTCAGGACTATTTTTAGCTCATAGATTTCGTAAACACTAAGCCGTCAGTACAACGACCTGATCTGATGTCATCGCCTTCCATATTGGAATTTCATTGAGATTCGAACCTGGATTCATTTAGAACTGTTTAGTGATAGGACTTATATTTTTCAATCCTAGGATTAAATTTTGGATTATATTCACAAACGGTAAGTCCTATTTCCAATTTTTACATTTACAAAGCTTGTTGGCTTCACTCATTTCTTTTGTTACTTTTGTACAAGCCTACACATAACGTTATATATACCTGTTTATTATTGATGCACCTATATTGTAATTGATTTGAGTAATTAAACATCCCTATTGTTTTGTAGCTCCTTGATGTTTTCATTATCATTTATTTTTTTTGTGCGAGTGGTATGTAAAGTTAAAGGAACTTACTGTACTTCATTTTTTTAAGGGTGTTTTTAGTATCGAATTATTATGTCAGTAGTATTGGACTTTAGCCAAAACTTACGTTTTAAAGCAGTATGGATAATTTGGGCTAGTATAAGATCTACAACCATGCAGTCTTTAATTTATAAATATCTGCATGATGTGTGTGGATCATAGGGTAAGAAGCCTTTAGAAGGCCTGTTCTAAATAGAATACCAGTATGACCCTTATGCAGATGAAGAATATACTCCAAGCAACATATGATCAGAGATTGTAAATGCATGAAACCTGAAAGAGACATGGTTATAAAGAAAATTAGGGATAAAATAGGAATATTCAATAACAAGATGTCATTTTGTACAAGCCATATACAATATAAAAATTTATATGGTGAAACCATACATTATATTGTAAACAGTACAATCAAGTGTGAAAGGCTCAACAAAGACTGAATTCTGCAAGAATATATGGCTACTGTCACCTTGGTATGAAGAAGAGAACTACTAACAGAATTTTAACATACTTGTAACATTGTCTCCTAGGGTATTTTGCTAATAACATAGGAGGACATACAATTTAAAATTTTTAAATAGATATATAGCTCCGAGCCCCCAGTCAGCAATGCCGATAGTCTAGGTGGATAACATACAAAAAGATGTGAGGAATAACAATTTAATAACAGATTTTAAATAATCAAACAACACAATTAAATTTCCACAATTTCTTCACTCGGTCGACCTATTTAATCTGCCAATTTCATCATCTGATATGCAAGTATTTCCACCTGTCCCTGCTACTTTACTTACCTGTATTATCTCCTTTTCTTTGACTGGTACTCTTTCCATCCATTGACTATGTCCTTCACCCTTCCACTTCCTCCACTTCTGTTCTCCAGTCTGCCTTTAAACTTCTGCCACTGTCATTCTATCTGGTCCCGTGACCTCTATAACAACTTCTCCCTACTTCGTCACCTTTGGGTGGTACTTGGTCCAACCCGAACAACTCCAAACAGTACCAAAAGCTTATCTATAAATAATAAGGGACGTATAGTCTACTCTCCCTTTTGACCTAGACAATCTCACACCCTCACACAACCTTTCATCAGCATAGTGGCGATTATAATCATTAGGTCACACATACGCTCACATCGAAATATTCCATACACGCTTGTATGATAAAATAAGGGTAATAATACAACAATTGTATTAACGACTCCAGATACATACATCAACAACTTCTGTGACATGAGTACACATTTTTGATTCTCAATATAGTAACTACCAACATCACAACAATCAGACCCATTCCTTACCTTGCAAATCATACGAGGTACACACAATGTTCAAATACAAATATGCAAATATTTCATGATATGTTCACATGGCCAACATGCCTAACTCTGTATAGTTCAGAACTATGTATTTAAATTCAAAATTAAACAAGTATAAGTTCTAACATAACTCATTAATAAATGCAATAATTTAATACAATGCACACAGCAGCAAATTACACAATTCCGATCACAAATTAACAATCTACGTAATTCAATAATGTATACTACTAATTTCTCTACAGAACGTTACGATAGGTAAATAACTCAAATACGTAGGTGAGATTTACTCTAATAAAGGTAACTTCTACATACCAATATAATTCTAGTAATCAATTTCTACATACTACATAAAAACTTACAACTCTCAATAAGGTTCAATAAATTAGGGTGAGGAATTCTTACCTTTAAGAAGCTTTTCAAGTCTGAATTCCCATTCACCTTTGTATGCCTTGTATGCCTGTTAGAATTCGCTCCCTAACTTACTAGACCTCTGCGTTGGTCAAAATCCTGGCGAGTACTGAAGTGATTGTAAAATGACCTGTAGAATCAAGGTCTGCTTCGGACAGGTGCCCTGCTCATATTTCCCTAACTCAGCCCTGATGTGATGCTTCGGTCTTTTGAACTGTAGTCTGCCTAGTTTCTCACACATGTCAAATTTCTTTCTTCCACGGCTAGGCCATGGCTTGGGTGTGAATAAATAACCTCTTCCGGTTTTACCGGTTACTTTGTCTCTTTGAAGATAGCCTCCCCTTTGTTCCTCCAGTGTTGATTCAATCCTCAATCTTATGCAACAAGGTCAGTCGCCAAGGTCATGGTGACGTTCTCTGCCCCAGGTAAGTTGTATACGTGAGGGCTGTCTTCACAACATGACAATTCTAAAACAAATAAGGGCACCTTGCAGACACTAAGATAGCCTAACAACAAAAGACATCTCACTACTTATTGCAAATCACCAAACAATAAACAAATACACATGGACAGGGGTTAGACCCTTTGAAGTATGGTATAATGAAGGTGGGAGGTCAATGCTAATCACTAACGTGAGGTACTATGGTTCAACTTGGAATATCTGAAAGAGAGGGGATTAACAATATTTTGCAGAACAACACATAAAAACTGAACACCAAAACACAATATTAACACCTACCAACATGCAGCACCAATGAATTTTTTCTTTCCTTTTAAATATTTGTTTCTTTTGAGTAGGGGTAAGGGTGGGGATTGTCATTCCACTTGGGTGGTGGTATTGCTTAGGTGTGCCATTCTGCCACCCTCAACACAAGTATTGTTCCAATTATCAGTTGTAATTGATCAGCAGTTGGTTGAGCAAACCAATAAGATAAATCAATTGTGAAACTCCATAATGATTTGTGTTTAAAGGGAGACTACTTCTGTTTAGTTGCATGCAAAACACAAAGGTTAGTAAAACTCTGGTGTAAATGGTAAGCTAAATAGGGCTTCCAATCTACTAAAGTTGATCTGAATTGTTTATTTCCTTCATAACTTACAAATATATAACCATACCATATTCCGTAGGCACAAACTTTCATAATTAGGAACATATAGTCATGATTACGTGATTAAGCTGCTAAATTGTTGAGTTAATAAATTTAAACACATTTTGATGATTTGTTTCAGTTTAAATGTAAAATCTTTTGTAGTATTTGTAAATAATGACAAACAAGAAAACCACATCCTTCTATACTTTAAATTATAGACACGTCACATATGAATGAAAGGATTTTGGGGGATTGCAACAGTATTTCAATTACATAAGACTGATCAGCCATAAAAGGTTGCTTTCATTTCACAAAGTTGTAGAACAAAAATAACACAACACAATAGAAAATGTAATATTTTTTATCAGGTTAAAGAATTCATTTCATTGAAAGTGATTACTTCTGTGCATTCATTAACATTTTGAACTCTTGAGCAAAGATATACCGGTAACTGTATAACAAAAAAAATTTAAAATATGCTCTTAGTAACTGATTATAATTGATTATCAGTTGGTTAAGTGGAACTGTTTATCAAAATTATGAAATTCTGACTGATTCCCATCACTATTCAGCATGCCCAATTATTTCCACTCTAAATGGAAACACTTGGTCTCTTACCATAAAGGCCACTCACCTGCTTATCCATGGTTAAAATTTTATTTCTTTTTCTTCCAAAAACAGTAAAACCATCGGAGAAAATTCAAGAACTTGATTTAAAGCCAGTTCGATACATTAACCCTATTGGTTAATAACACAAAATACGTCAATGCAACATAACCTGTATGCATACAAAAGAGGATAATCATTGATCTCTGGCAAAC
Source organism: Megalonaias nervosa (assembly GCA_016617855.1). Lineage (NCBI taxonomy): Eukaryota > Metazoa > Mollusca > Bivalvia > Unionida > Unionidae > Megalonaias > Megalonaias nervosa. Next base: position 51,872 of record JAECUM010009703.1, on the reverse strand, counting down.
ATCACAGATAGTATAAGGGTGAGCTAACTGGCCGAAAGGTGTTATGCCTATGGAGGGGAGTACAAACCCGAATAGCTTTAGACCTGGAAACAGAATGGAAGGAATTCTAGAAATAGAATTCTAACTCAGTATGTATCCATCTAAAAAACAAAAATAACCCTAATTCAAAAATATAAATATTAAATTTTTGTTTCAAAATTCTTTTTGATTTTTGTACTGAGAATACCCACATGAACAGATGGGGGGGGGGCCAACACGAATATGTAAAAAGCTTTCAACTGTCGGTACAATGGGTCGCTGCAAGAACTACTATTTTAACATAGCTGGGGAGCTGAGGGTCCAAGGGGTGTGTCCACACAAAAAACAGTAGTATCAGAATAATTTTCCTTGAAGAATTACTTCACAAAGCCACAGAATTACGTATTTAAGAAGAACTGCATTCTTGCCTTGTGGTTCCTGTTGTTTTAATTGCTTTACACATTCCATTTTTTGCAACTCTTGCTGCCAGTGGCTTCATTCAAATTGTGAAAATATGTCTTTCGAAGAGTTGGATTGTTTATTGGAATGCTGACAGTGTATGAATTTATGTACATACAGTATATTGTTTTGACTACATGTTATGCAGGATGATTTTAGATAGATCAATTTTATTTGCACCTATGAATCAATCTATGCATTATTGGCCCATTTAGCTGTTTATGGAGTGGTGTAGTTATTTCTTTTCTTCTTTCCTTTCAATTTTTTTTCTTCACCTTTTTGTTTTCCAGTATCATGCCGTCAGTGGATAGGTCTGTACGTTCATAAACATTTGTCAATCTATCTTGCTACCTGTCTGTCTATTTATCTATTTCATTCAGTTCATTTATATTTGTTTATCTATCTGTCTTGCTACCAGTCTATTTATCTATTTCATCCAGAAACATTCCTACCCACATGCCTCCATCCTTCTGTAAATCTTTCTCTATGATAATGTCTGCCTATATTTCTCTCCTGTAATGAAACCTTAGTAGGTTTACATGTATGTATGTATGTATGTATGTATGTATGTATGTATGTATCTGCTAGCCTGACCACATACGTGCCTCCCTACATACTCTCCCCCTTCATTCAGTCTTTGTCTTTCTCAAGGTGGATCAAAGAGTATATCTCTGCCATTTTTTTCTGAAATTTCTGGTAGTGATAATGTCAGAAAGAAAAGCAAAAAAAGGCAAAGATCTACTTGTTGGTTCATCTCTCAAGGAATATTTACCCCTCCTACACATACATACACTGAAAAAGAAAACATTTGTTGGTAATAGTTCATTGGTCATTTTGTTCTCATTTGTTTTGAAGTTTCCTTAATGTTTATATATATATATATATATATATATATATAGATCTATATATATATATACGTCTATGTTAATTTGTTGTAAAGATCTTTGAGCTTTTTTTTGCCAACAATTCCAGTAAGTTATATAAATAAAATATTTTTTATTTTATTTCTTTATATATGTAATGAGAGGTTTTGGGTGATTCGAGGGTTTGGGGTTACAGTGGACTGGCATCATGTCACACCCAGTCACATTATCTGACACCAGGCTGACCAGTCCTACTAACCTTGTAATGATGAGTGCCTAGCGAGGCAGCTGTTAGTACTATTGGTATTTGTTATGTCTAACCACTTACGCAGCATAGTCATTGAGATAAGGCTTGTAAAATCCATTCATTCTGACAAGTGATGGATGGGTGATCATAGATGAGCAACTTTTTATTGCAGAAATAGCATGAAATTATGTGAGTCACATAAAAATGGTCTTGAGCCCAGTCAGATGAGTACAGTATACAGTGTAACAGTTAACAATTTTGTTTTTGTCCAGGCCTAATTTACATCACCTGTCTTAAGTCACTCTTCTGACCCCTTTATTGACTGTCATAATTCATATATTTTGAATATTATAGTGTAACATGTTTCTCACAATTTGTTTAATATCCTTGCCTTTTGTAAATATCCAAGACAGAATTTCTAAACGACTTTTTATTTACACTTTTTAAACCAGTTTATATTCCAAAAGGAAAACCACAAAGAAATTTTTTAAAAAATTGACTTGATATGAAAGTTTGGGCTATTTTTGGATTGTGTACAATGCAGAAATTACACATTTACAATAAGGTAGGTATCATCACGAGAAATTTGTAAAACACTGCACTATTAAAATAATTAGGAGTCGAACCGCATCTGTGTGCTAACAAAGGCTAAGATTAGAGTGTATTATTGCATATGGGCACACAAACCTAACTTACAGCAGCACATTGTATATATTTGTAGTTTCAATAATCACATTATAGACACTGTGGTCATTATAGATACTATGGATGTTATAGACACTGACTAGACAATATAAATATTATAGACACTGACCAGGTAGTATGGATGTTATAGACACTGACTAGACAATATAAACATTATAGACACTGACCAGGTAGTATGGACATTATAGACACTGACTAAACACTATGGATATTATAGATACCGGTACTATGGACAGTTACTTGAGATAGACAATGACAAGATACTGTGGGCATTGTAAATATTATGGACTGTCACTTTGGACATTAAAGAAGCTCACTAGACACTGTGAACATCATAGACACTGATTAGACACCATGGACATTAAAGAAACTCACTAGACACTATGGACATAGCCACTGACTAGATACTATGGACATTATGAACACTGACTAGATACTGTCGACATTATAAATGCAATGGACATTATTGACACTGACTAGATACTGTGGACATTATTGACACTGACTAGATATTATGCTCATTACTGACCCTAAGATACTGCGCACAAATACTGTCACTGACTAGACACCACAGACATTATAGACGCTTACTAGACACTATGGATGTTATGAATACTGTGGACAGACTGGACATTATTGGCATTCAGTAGGCACAATGGACATGATAGACATTTTCTAGACACTATGGATATTATAAATATTATGGACAGATACTGGACATTATAGACACTGTCCAGACACTATGTACATTATAGATACTATGGACAGATACTTGCCATCATAGACACCGAGTAGACACTATGGACATTATAAATAATTTCAAATTTTTAATCAAAAATTTTAATTCCATTATTTTAACTCATTTATTTATTTTCTTTTTCATAAGAGAAACAATTTTAACCTTTATTTCTTCTTATACAACTAACATTTGTTTAATCTATTAAGTATTAATTCGTGTTTGAGTGGAAAAGTGAGAGCCTTTTAAATGTCAACTTGTAAAGTGAATTGCCATTTAAATGTCAACTTGCCAAGTGAATTGCTATTTTAAATGTCAACTTGCCAAGTGAATTGCCATTTGCTCTTGTGTTACAAATGGTATTTATTATAAGTCTTTAATAGTCGAACATTTCTGTTCTGTACATGTTTATATATTTGGTACTGTTTCAAAAATTTCTTTTGTATACATGTTATATTTTGGTAATCAGAAGTTAAGTGAAAGATAATCTACCTGATAAAACTATGCAATTTCTACTAAAACTGAAAAAGATTTTAAAAACGTTCTTTCATATTGTTTACAATAAAGAAATTGTGTCTTACGGATATTGCTCTTTTGCATATATGGTTCTATTTTTTTCTTCAAGTTGATACCATTGTTTGTCATTGGACAGTTACATAGTTAATTTTATCCAAGTTCCATATTGGCAAAAGATATTATTGTTCTGTAATGTACTTAATCCTAATGCATTGTATTTAGCCACAAAAAGGAAAAATGATTTACGGTAAGAGCTGAGAATTTATCTGTACTTTGTAGTTATTGATGCCTCAGGAAAAATCTCCAGTGGCATTCTGGATGGAAATATTAATTGGATTGGGTCATATGATGAGTGTCTCAGCCTTACAGCTGTGGTGTATACAGGGGTCAATCAGACTGGAGAAAAGTTATTCCCCTTTACCGGGCAGTATTGTCAGCTGGGTATCCCAGTGAATCCACAGAAAGCTCCAGCGATTGATGTTGGTGTAAGTGATTGTCTGTCATGCATTAGTGAGTTTATGTCAATGTATAACATGTTATACACTTGTCCTTTCATAAAGTGCAGTTTCATGCACCGGATACTATAGTCTGAATATACCTCCCAGTTTGTTTTTACCCACTACCTATGTGAAAAACGAAAAGCATAAATGAGATATAAAAAAATTCACAGAACTTAGTTCATTCATTGATTTATAACTATGACCAGAGTGGCCCTAACACCATTATTATCTGCACGTTTCATACCAAACAGAAATTTTCAGTGTTGAAGATGATCCAGCTTGCCAGTCATGTCCAGTTCCTGGACAAGTCCATTTTCAGCAAAGGGGTGGATGCACAATCACCCATTATGTACATAGAATAATAGAATCTACTTTGGGGTTTGGACTGAGACAAGGAAATCCCAGTCAGGGGGTTATATTGTCACCCCATGATTCTATGCCAAGTGGGGAGACAAATAATGTAACCCAGCAACTGGGATTTCCTTGTGTTGGTACAAACACTGACAGATTATTTTTCACACCCAATTTTTTTTCCAATTAAATTAAATAATCCTGCACTCTTGCAAGTTATTTGACAGATTCAAAACACAGTATTCATCAGGTACTATTATTGCTTCTCACTCTTTGTAAAAGTCATAAGGTTTATTCTCACTCTTTGTAAAAGTCATAAGGTTTATTCTCACTCTTTGTACAAGTCATAAGGTTTATTCTCACTCTTTGTAAAAGTCATAAGGTTTTGTACTCTTTTATGAAAATCTGAATAATTATCTAAGTAGAAACTAGCTATATATGCCATTCTTAGAAAAGGAAATTAAAAATGAAGAGTAAAAGTTATAATTGTCAGGTGTTGGAAGTATTGCATAACAAGTGTCTTGAACCACATGCTATTGTTCAAAATACATTACTGCTAATTTATATGAATATGGAAATGAGGGCAAGGGGGCGACCTGTTGACCCTAAGTAAATAAGTCCTACGCATGAGAAAATAGAAAAATCAAACCATTTAATATTATTACTGTATTATCATAATTATTTGATGGATGTCATATGAAAATAACAATAAGTAATTAATATCTTTTAATTCTTTAACTTGTAACTTTCATCATTTTCGATTTGGAAAAAGTTCTGTGGTAGGCAATGGTACGATACATTACTGTGTACAGACTGCCATACAGTTAGTTCTAAGTGCGTAGTGATGGAAGAGATTGTTAATGCATGATATTCTTGGAAAGTGTTGCTATTACTAGCGCAATGATACGCTACATAGAAATCTTATTGTGGAATAGCATTTGGACTGATTAATGAACCACTCTGATTGGTAAGTGCAGGAATTTTCATTTGTTTACAATGTTCGATTCAGATGGGCTATTGGGTGTTTGCCCAAGTTTGAAGAATGTAGCTGACAAAACACATTTCAAGTTGTTGCTGTCTTTCTGGTATGTGATGACTGTATATGGTTTTGGGTGGGGTGCTCCCAGTATTTTATTTAAACTACATGTATTATAGAAGTCCCACCGAGGCTCTATTTTGTTGGAAGTTAAATTTAGTGAAAGATAGATCTAAACCTCTGAGCCCCCAGTCAGCAATGCCGATGATTAGATGGTTAAATATACAAAAAAGGTTGAAATTCAATGAATAACAATTTAATAACAATTCAGTAATCAAACAACTCAAATTTCCAATTACAGTCCTTCTGCTCGACTTTTTAATAAGCCTATTGCATCACTTGATTAGCAGTGTGAGATTGATTTCCACCTGTCCTTGTATTTCTACTCCTCTCTTGTATCCTTTCTCTCTCCTATTTCTCCCAATTCCTTCTCCTCTTCCTTCCTGACCATTCTCCAAATACCTTCTCCTCTTCCTTGACTTTCTCTAGACTCCTCCTCCTCCTCCACTTTCTGTCCCACAACTATTCTTGTGTCGACTTCGACTGTCTCAGCTATAGTTTCAATTCATCTCCGACTCTTGAAGACTTGGGACCCAATGGAACCAGAAGTTCTGTCCCTTAAAACACCTCCTTTTCAAAGCTTTATCTTTCCTTAGAATCTTCCTCTAAGTTTTGCTGCCAAATTACGAGTGGCTTCTTTTCTCGGAGTAAACCCTATTGATCTGCAAACCTTCCAGGCGAATACAAAAATTTCTCTTAAGAGTTCAGAAGGTATCATTCTGGTCTGAATTGTAATCCACCGTCTCTCTCAGTTTCGATTGGATATCGCAGTGAACCGATCCAATCAAACTTAGTGGACAGTGTCCCTCTCACTGTCTGTCAACATGCCCCATTTATCCCGTGGACTTCCTTTTGATCCTTGAACTAACCTATAACACATAGGTGTGATAATGGCAAGCCTTTGTAAATCATGTAATCTATCGCCTTCATCGACTCAAGTTTCCAGTCTTTGGCTGGTCATGGTAACCTTGTGTAAGATTTCAACCCTAACCCCGCAGCAATCTTCAGACATCAAACACATGGCCACAGTAATATTCCAAAGACAGGTGGATTATAGCTTATACACAACTTTATAGCTGGGGCTTAGCAAACGCGACACAGTAGCTCTTGAGAGAGTTTAGATTTTTCATTTTTGTAGTCAGTGAAGTGTATTGTCTGTGTACATGGATCATTTTTTTTTTTTTGTTGTCATAGTTTGTTCCACACAGCATTGCGAATTTTATCCTATCTGCAGCTCAGTAAACTTTCAGGTCAGCGTCATTAAATGTAGCTAACAGTATATAATGTGTTTCACATGAAGTATTTAAAACATGTAAGGTACTTTTAGCTACATTTAATGATGCTGACCTAAAAATTTACTGAGCTAGGCCTACAGATAGGATAAAATTGAGAATGCTGTGTGGAACGAACTAGTTTCTAGCATAATACCAAATAGCTAAACGTCGTTTGTGTGTGTGTGTGTGTCTCTCAATGTTTTATATGGTGTGTTCTCAAAGATGGAGAGACCTTAAGTTGCTATATGTTTTTTGTGTTACATATTTGTTGTTGTTTGATTTTTGAACTACCATGTCAGGCATAGCAGAAGACAACAAAGGTTTCTTTTTTATAAGTAGTTTCAAGCATGGACACCTTGACTTAGCCAACCTGTCAGAGACAACCAGACTTAGATAAGGAAAGTAGGGTTAGGAAAACAGCTAGATTTCTCTTTTGCACGGGTGAGAAGGTAAAAGCTGTGTTGTCTGCTTCTGATATTTGCGATGTTGAATCAAGCAAAGGAAAATAATGACAACTACAGATTTGCTTTTTACGTAGATTTAACAAGCAGTGTAATTTCTATGCACATGTGTGCATAGGGATATGCTTTCAACCTTAAGGTAATTTATGAAATTGTCTGGCAGTTACCTAATAAGATGAACTACATCAGTCTGCCTGAAAAAAAGACTTGCCCATAATATACGCAATATGGCACTGTTAGTGTGGAAATTGTTAAGCATGAAACACTCAGATGATGACAGTGTTAGAGCCACCCTGGTCACAATCAGGTTAGAAATTAGAAATCAATGAATGAAATGACGAAGTTCTTTGCATTTTTATCACATTAAAGATTTTCATTGCTGAAATCGATACGGGTACAAACGAACGGGGATTTATGCAAAATCTATAGTATAACATAGTAATCTATAGTGTAACATAATAGACAGGGTTCTGTGTCAGAACAGGTCATAAGAGTAATCTGAGGTAATTTTGTTAACTCAGTATGATTTTCTTTTTTCTTAAGGTTATTGTCTTTTTCTTTTCAACCTTGAGTTTGCATCAGCTACCTGTGGTTACATGTATATAATATGGAGATGTGAACACAATGGTATGAAGATAAATTTTACCCAATTGAAACATTCCTCATCCCTTTCCAATGCAGGTAGAAAGAGACTCAAGGTAATTGTGGTGATACTTTGTTTTTGGTGGCTGGATGTGTGAATAAGAGATTCCAATTAAAGTGTTGAAAATAAAATAATGACATAGCAGTTAATGAAATACGTGCAGTTCAAGTTTTGTTATTCTATAATTGTACTGTAGTTTAACATTGTGAAATACTATAATTATACTGTAGTTTAACATTGTGAAATACTATAATTATACTGCAGTTTAACATCACAAAATACTATAATTATACTGTAGTTTAATGTTGTGAAATACTATAATTATACTGCAGTTTAACATCACAAAATACTCTAATTATACTGTAGTTTAATGTTGTGAAATATTATAATTATACAGTAGTTTAACATCACAAAATACTATAATTATACTGTAGTTTAACATCACAAAATGCTATAATTATACTGTAGTTTAACATTGTGAAATACTATAATTATACTGTAGTTTGACATTGTGAAATACTATAATTATACTATGGTTTAACATTGTGAAATACTTTATTTTTATATTTTGTATGTATATATTATGTATTAGGGTTTAACAGCATGTCGGCACAATACTGGCTATTATATATGTAATGCCAGATAAAAAAAAAAGTTAGGTTCTAGAAATGTAAAGAGAAAGAATTTCTAAAAGAAAACTTAAGGAAGATGAACCCTTCCAAATAAATGTTACATTGAAGTATTTCAAGATAAGTGATAAAAGAGTAAAAATGTTCAAATTATGTAAAAGGTATATAAAAGTAAAAGATAAATGTAAAATAAAAAAAAATCCTGAAAATATTTATATGCACAGTTGTTGTACAGCCTTGTTGGAATACCAAGCCTTATAATATGGTGATTTTACCTGGGGCCCGATTTAAGTTTTGGTGGAATTTTGTGGAGATGTGATTTTTTGAAAAACATTTTCCAGCCCCAGGTGGCTTCAAAATATATTCTGGCTCTGATTTGTAAAAAAAATTTAAGAATTACATCCATTATATTAGTTGAAAACAAAAAGTTATCCTGGAGTAAAAGAAAAACAAATATCCTGGTTCAGGAGAAAATCCCAGGCATCCCCTTTTCCCATGGAAATGAAATGGATGGCCCATATGTTGCCTGTTACTTTATGTCCCATGAGAAGCAGTGTAAAATGGGGATCTGTATTAACTTTGTCATACAATATTTTTAGTGCTTAACTGTTGCATTCCTTGCCACATGTGTATGGTTTGAAACCTTCATGGATTGAGTTCATTACAGATGTCCTTCCTTTATTTCATGTTATTTAAATTTACAAGTTGAGCTTATTTACCATCAAGGAAAATAGTATAATTTTATATCACATGAATAAGAAAACAAACAAACTTTGAGAACTACAAAATAAATGACACCTATTTACAAAGGACAATATTTCCTTTGTCTTGAGATCCTATGATTGCTGTTGTTTCACTGCTTCATTTACATTCCAGGGCTCAGATTTTCCTATTGGTACACTTATACTTGGCCTCTGTGTCCCAAGCACCTGCAGTGGTGAGGAAATACAAAGCCTGTACAATGCTGGTAACTTATTTGCACTTGGTTATTCTAGTTCTTCCTTCACTCAGAACATAAATATCTTAGATATCTAATAATCATGAATTATCCAGAGCAAGGAAACAACCATTTCAGTTATTTGCACCTATTCAGCATTATTCTATTATTGCCTTCTCGAGAGGGAACTTCTCATATACCCCACCAAACTATACTGTAGAAGAGTACTTGTTGATTTAGTATGTGTGTGATTTCGATTTTAACATAGCTTTAAAAAATTTTCAGCCATATCACTACGATGTCTGCAGTGTGGCAGTTAGAGTGATGACTAGCACTGGGGCATCATGTCGCAGACATGTAGCATCATGTCCCATCCAGTCACATTATCCTGAGACCAGGCCGACCAGTCCTAACACTAACCTCTTAATGCTGAATGCCAAGCGAGGTAGCTGTTAGTACCATTTTTTATAAGCCTTTGGTATGACTCGGGGGGGGGGGGGAATGCGTGTTCAAATCCATGACCTCCTGCATCCGATGAGGCGCTTTAACCACTTAGGCAACTGGGGCAGTCTGTGTGCATCCCATGATGTAATATGACATCATATAACATCAACATGTGGCATTAGTACCCTCTGGAACATGTAGTCAAGTATAGCATTGTATAGTAAAGACAAAGTGCATAGTGTCCAAAATAAGTTCCTGTTGTCAAGTATAGCATCCTGTAGTCAAGGCAACATCCATAATGTTCTCATATAGATACCTTTAATCAAGTATAGCACCCTGTAGTCAAGGTGACTTGCATACTGTCCTAAAATAGATTCCTGTAATCATCTGATTGGAACTGCAGAAATATCATGTGATGTATTAAAGCCCCAATGTTGCTGTTACATGCAAAAAGTCATATATTACAAATTGTGTGAGTAATACTGAATCTTGAAAGATATTGGTAAACATCATTGGTTTCCATTAAAACAAGATAATATTGGTAGCAGATAGCAGTAGTTACTTGGTTTTAATGGCACCCACCATTTAGTTATTTTTTTGCAAGCAGGACAGTTTTAACTTTTAGCTTTTATTGTGATGCTATATTGTTATATTTTATAGCAGACTGAAATTTTTGAAGAACAAATTAGATTTTCCAGTCAGCATGCCATGGGATAGATTTTCCAGTCAGCTTGCTGTGGGATAAATTTTTATAAATGTGTCCAGCCTTCCTGGGTTACAAAGGGCCATTTTAATGTAGTTTCACTGTATTTTCTTTCACATATTTGTTTTATCTTTACTTTCAAGCCTGTTAAATATTACTGTTTGATGACACACAACATAAAAGGTGTTATATTTGAGGTAGCTACATATCATTTGGCAAGACCTCTGTTGTTTATTATGTAAAATTAAAAGACATTGAACTGAAGCTGTTACGTATATTTTATTTGTATTATTTGTCGGCTTCTCCATGATTATATGCTATGTATATCTGTTTTGTGAGGTTGACCTTGGTCAGTAATTGAGCTAAGGGCCTACCTGACTAATGTCTTGTTATTTTGTAAGCTACATATTACATAGCTAATTTTTTTCTATGATTTTAGATTATGTATTTGGTCCTCGAGTGGTCTAAAGCGCTCATCATTACGGATCACTGCCATCTCACCTCTGTCTGCGTGGGTTCAATTCTCAGGCTTGACCAATGTGGGTATGTGAGAAAGCTTGCCAATAGCTTCTTGTGGGATGGTGGTACTTTCCGGGGTTTTCCAGGGTTCTTCTACCGTACATAGCCTATCTTGTGCTGAAAAATGGCATTAAACCCTATAACAACAACAACAGCAACGAGATTGTATATTAAGATCATTATTAATTGTAGTAAACATATTTACAGATGTTGAGTTCAAGGTCTAGGTTTTTTTTTAAAATTAAGAATGTTCTAGAAGCAAGTTGTTTACAAATTTGTTGGGAAAATGACCCTTATCCTGGCACTGTTATTGTCTTAGCTTTTTTTAAAATTTACGTTGTTCACATCAACATTGGAATCAATCTTGTTGTGCTCAGTTTTTTGATTTGAGTGGATTTATTTTTTAAAATTATTCACTTGAATCACAAAGTGCTCAATATTTTTGGACTAAATCAATATTTGGAATTAATGAATTCATTCACGGACATTTTGGATTATCATTGTAATTCATCAGGACTGTTGGCACATAAGCACATTCAAGACTACTGGCACTGCACATTCAGTAGTGGAATTCCTTTGGAACACTGATGGAACTCATTAGGAATACTCTATACTTTTGGTCTTGTGATAAAACTTTAAGGACTGTTTGGAACTTAATTCACAATACTGTAGGTCTTTTTAAATTTTCACTTTGTATTCCAGGGAAATAAATTATTTGTTGAATTTTACAAAACTTTTTGGGTTTTGCACTTTTCTGTTGCATAGTTGAAGACCATATGGTCATAACAAAACAAAAGCGCTAATGATAATTCTTTTTTCCCATAAATTTGAAACACAATGTGTTTAAAAGTTGTGATCTTTTCATTTCAGTTTTTAGAGTTGTTTTTGTACTTTCAGTATTGTCCTTGCTTGGAAATTCCACAGCTCCATTACAATCTAACCGAGTTATCTGCAAAGCAAAGGAGTTGGAATATGATACCAGGGCCATCATTGTTCTGTGAGTGTTATATTATATTGTTTGTCAGTAAGTATTATATGATTGTTCTGTGTTTATCATTGTTTCCATTACATAATTTTTCTTCTTCACATATGTTATCTGATCATAATACCCTAGGAGAACTACTACCTTGCAGATCCAGCCCTCCTGGCTAAACCTTTTTAGCCATAGAGCTAAAAATTACCTGCCCACCTAGGTGTCATTTAGGTAGAATGATCTCCCCTTAATAAAGAATCGGCACAAAATCCTGTGAATTCTTCAGTTACTGCTTCTGCTCATACTTACAGACAGAGAGGTCTTGCAATCCACATGTAAATATTTTGGAAGGTTTGTACCCCGAAGCATGCTGGAGGAGTGTTCTCTTAGAAGGAAAGTATACTCCGTCTATAAATTTCCAACTCTTCTTATCCTTCTTCAGTGATAGATTTCTGACTATTTAGTGTGATCACTTTGCCATGTTATGTACCTCCATGGGTTGCGATATGATCACCTCACATTGCTATAGCAGTATTTAGTAGGTTGAGGACTAGCGTGTGATTTAGAAAACTCATATAATAATGCTGTATAATTTGCACTACAGTCAGATACCTGCAGTAAAGTTTTCTATTTTAATTTAGTCTTAGCATCCACTTCATAGTTATATACATGACGCTGTACTGATTTTACCTGTATAGGCCATCATTAGGCCTTTCCTACAGATTACATTGTCTTATAATTTATATTGTAGTGTTCACTTCATAAGTATCAATAATTATGCTTTAGTGCATATTTATGTGCATGTATGGTGTGTATTATAGAAAACTAATTTGTATTACTGTACCATTATGCCATGGTCAGATACATACAGGTAAGTTTTCTATGCATGTTTAGTCATAGTGGCCACTTTTTAGTTACTATCATTGATGTTTTTGTAGATTTTCTTGTACAGGCAGTCATTTGGCCTTTCCTAAAGGTAACTTTTATTAGAATTAATGTTTTAGCATCTACTTTGTGAGTATTAATATTAATGCTCCAATACTCCACCTGTACTGACCATGTGCAGGGGGCCCCGCGTGGCCGAGTGGTCAAAGGCGCTTTCCGTTACGGATCACTGCCATCTCACCTGTCTGCGTGGGTTCGAGTCTAGGATTCGGCGAATGTGGATATGTGAGAAAGCTTGCCAGTAGCTTCTCGTGGGTCGGTGGTTCTTTCCGTGGATTTCCCGGTTTCTTCCTCCACCATTAATACTGGCCGCCATGTATAGCCTATCGTGTGCTGAAAAATGGCGTTAAGCCCCACAACAACAACAACAACAACAACAAAAACTGACTGTGCACCCTTTTACAGGCAATTCTAATAGTGTGTAGCTTTGCATAAACATCATAAAGTAGGACACTACACCTGTGTATATTACCTGTACTATTTTTGTCTCACAGATTTAGGCCACGGGCAAGACAAGACTGACATCCACTTTGCATATGTAGCTTTCTCCGTTTGTCATTCTGCAAATACATGTCAGTCTTGCTTGTTCAATGAGCAGCAGTACTTGGGGTACTAAAGGGGAAGGTGCAGAAGCCTGCCATGAGGGATGGGGATATCATCAGTTTGCATGCAAGGGTTTGAAACCATATCGCTTGCCAGGGAGTGAGATAGAGAGCAAACAACAGTCTCAGTTACCAACTTGCATATCTTTCTTATGGACCAGCTTCCGTACCCCATCCCAACCCCAAGAACTTGATAACCTCATGCCAACCAAAATGGGCCACAATTGGTGATATAATATTAGCCACCAGAAGAATGTTCTTGTCCATTTTCACAATTTGCATAGTGCTTAGCACCACAGTACCCATGAACCTAGTTCATAATTGAAGAATTTTTCTGCCAGCTGTCATTGGAGTTCTGTCCTCCTCCTCCCTCTACAACAACGGCCAGGTCTACAGTTCCAGCATCAGTTGAAATACACCATTTATTCACTTGGATCCCTAGCAGTTGACCAATATATCAGTTTTGGTGATGACGAAGAAATCCTCTGTATGCATGGATTGGAAGTCTTTTAGGGTCAAACAGCAGTTGGTGTGTAATGTTGTGGCCACTAGTTTTATGTTGGCTCTAGTATCTATGGCGATCTTTCAACAGGCAGAACACAGCTTCTCTCATACCGAGTCCCACAGGACATGGGAGTCTGTTTCTAGAATGGCCTGCATCATAAACATAGTGACCCAACATACTCTGGCCAAGGCTGCAACAGCAGCTATGAACTTACAACTGGTGGAATGAGATGCCGAGCTCTCTACATCCACTTTTCTTAAAGATCATCAGAAGGCAAAGCTATGATCACAACCTTAATTATCTAATCTGCTCTTTAATGATCAGGTTGATGAAATTTGCAAACAAGGCATCAGGGATCCCAATTTCCATCTGAAGCAATCTCGGCTACAGCACAGGGATTTGGAGGGCAGTCAACTAACAGATCACAGAGATGTCCCTAGATTACAGGCCGCTGGGAAGCAATCCTATCAGATTTACAACCATCAAAAACCACAGTTCTCCCCAACAATAGTGGACAAGAGACCGAGTGAGGGCAATTATATTTGCCAATGTTTCTCTTCATGAGAGCTTCTGTATCGCAAAATTACACCATCTTCATGCCGCCCATTATCACAGATTCCAGTAGGGGTAAGGCCCCAATCCTTCTCTGCTAAATGTAGAAAAGATTTGCCATTATGACCTCTGGACCTGACAAGTGGTTTATGAGAGACTCAGTATCACTTTCAGTGCACCTCCTTCTTTGTCCAGGGTTCCCTCAGCTACATACATTTTACCAGGTTGTCAGTCTAGTAAGTGGACTCAGACAACTCATTTGTGCCTATTGGTTCATGAGGGAACACCACAATGGGTTCTAAATTCCATAGAATAGGCACATTAAGCAATCAGTAAGGACTTTTACAAGGCATGGCTTCATGTCCCTACTCACATGGCTTCCAGGAAGTTCCTGCAGTTCGCCTGCAAAGACTGCATTCTACAAAAACAGCAGGTGAATTATTTCTTGGAGCAAGACATGATATCCCTTGTTACTCTCCTTCTCACCTCAGTTTCTTTGTCAACATGGACACCTCTGACCTTGTACCACATAAAACGTTTGGTCATCTAGGTCTGGAGTTCAACATTCAAGTAAACAGAGTGTGTCTTCCTAAGGAACAAGCATTTTGAATTAGTACAATAGAGGCTTTCTTGCTTTTATGGGACAATCCACCTGCCAGAGAATTCCCTTGCCAGCTGGGTTTGCTCTGTGCAGCAGCAGACCTCTTAGCCCTAGGTTGCCTTCTTATGAGCCCATTACAATGAGTCTGTTGTCCAGATTGAGGCTGAGCCTTTGCCATTTGAATGAACTTCTCACACTCTGCACAATATGAAGTTCCATCATGAAGATGGGGGAAATCTCACTTGACTTGATACCTCTGTAAGTACATCCCCCAGAAATAATATGTACAGATGCAAGCTCATAGGAATGGGAGACACATCTCCTTCCATCATTTTGGGAAACCATTGGAGTGTGGCCCCCTCAGGATCGTCATTTATGCAAATCAACATTTTCAAAATGAAGCCTTTTTGAAAGCTTTTCATTGGTGGCAGGAGAATCAACATAGGCTTGACATGAATGGTTGTTAAACTAAATTTGATTGGCACATTGGTTCCTGGAACAATCATTCTGTTGTAGTTTGAACTTTGCATCAAGGAAACCTTACAAATGTGCATTTATAATATTGACTATGTTGAATAAACAAAATGGCTGATTTCCAGTGTGGTTCATCTTTAGATGATGATTTCCTTTGGCAAATACCATCTGATGATAGTGATGAAGGCAGTTTATTTTTAAGTGTACAAGTAAATAAGATTATTGGCACTGGGAAAGTGTTAATGGAGATACCAGTGAGTGATTTAAACCCCAGAATGGTGTTAAATATCCAATATACATGCTTGATGGACAAAAACAGACGCCATACCTGTCATCCGCCCCCCTTTTTAAGCAATATTGTAATTGTAGAAAAGGCAAAATGAGAAGCCAAATTAAAATAGTCAATTTAAAAGCAGGGTGCAATTTTCATCTATTTTTTCAAATAATTTAGCCTTGTGGGATCTTGTGCTTCAAAATAATAATACAGCATCATGGAACAGACAGTAAATTTGGCATAGTAGTCAATAAAGCACTGGTTCAAGAAAGTGATACTTTGGCTTAACTTATGTTTGTGAAAAATCTTTTTTTGGAGCAGATGTATCCAAAAGACTACCTGTGAACTGTGGAAAATTCTACATAACAACCATAAAGAACAGTTTTTAAACTTGTTCCAGCTGGCTAATCTAGCTTTGTATATGCCCCTTCAGACAGCAGACTGTGAAAGGGGTTCTCAGCACAGAACAATATTCATACACATGTAAGGAATAGATTAAGCTCAGAAACAGTCAATAGGGCTCGAACCGAGTGGAGCAGGAAGAAGGAGAGATGGATATTGAAGTGCTAGGTAAATATTGAACTATGGCCTTTTTTCCTCCTTCTTTTTGTTCTACTCTCCCTTATTTTTGTGACAAGGGAGGAGCCCCCACCCCCCTTAAGATAAAATGGCAGTTTCTCTGAAAGTGGAAAGGTCTCTTCTTTCCTCAGTTTTCACTCAAAATGTGCCCTTTGGAATAAATCATTGGTGGACCTACTTGCAACAAGGTGGAATGTCAAACTCTGAACCTTTTGCATCACCAGTCCTGGATCCTTAGACTTGTGCAGTATTATGACTATGGTCTTAAAATAAGTAATAGAAAAGAGTGAGCTTTGCAACATTCTACAAATAATTCATTTCCCCTGAATACAAAGTGAAAATGTAACAAAAAATGTGTTATTGTGAATGAAATCCCAAATAATCCTGGAATTACTGACACAAGTCCTAATGAATAAAGTTCTGAATAATCTTTTGTGGTATTCAAAAAAATTTCAAAGGCTGAAGGAGATGATGTGCCTGTGGTGGCTGGTAGTCTCTAATGTATGAATGGACCAATGGCCTGAATTGTATTGATGTGCCAACAGTCTTTTGTTGAATCACGGTTTATAATCCAAGGTTTCCCTATTTGGATTCGCTATACATGTAATTCCAAGTAAATATCTCTTTCCAAGAACATTATTGAGCACATTGCATTTCCAGACTATTGTTTATAGGATTTTGATCAAACTTTATAAATACAGTGGTCCCCCCTCTTATATGACCACCCCTTCTGCACTGGGAAAGTGGCCTTATAACATGGGTGGCCCTTCCAGAGGGGGACAGTATTGTTTGTGAGAAGTATATGTAATGTACATAGTAAGAAAGCGACATACTTCAAAGCATTTAATATCTTTATTTAATATCTTCATTTAAGAGGGGGACCACTGTAGGCCTATATCATCAAGATCTTGGTTGATGAATGCATGACATTGAGTGAGACCTATCTATATTATGAGGTGATATTGCATCTGATTGGTTGGGTATGTTTTACCATTCAAGAGAATGTATTTATAGGATTTTGATCAAACTTGATAAATAGACCAGTGTCATTAAGATCTTGGTTGAGTATGATTATGGGTGAAATTTTTGCATATAAATGATGTGACCTTGCATCTGATTGGAGGAACACTCTAGCAGCTGTATTTCTGATTAGATTTTGATCAAGTTTGTTAAATAGTCATATATTATCAGGATGCTGTATGAATTTGATTATGAGCAAGATCTATGCATCTGTGCATGTTAATGCAGTGATATTGTATTTGATTGGCTTAGTTTGTTACCACTCTGGAATTTGCTCCATCTTGGGTAAATAAGCTTTGTTGTAGAAAGTTTCTTTAATAAGTGAGGGCTGTCCGTATTTAAGAAGGTATCTTGCATCTGATTGGCTGAGCTTGTTACCTCTCTAGATTTATAAACTAAAGCACAATTTCTACTAAAATTATTTGTCTGTAGGAACAGGTGGTCTTCGTAGCTGTTATCACATTTTTTTAACAAAATTGTTCCATGTTATTACCTTACAGTCATATGTGCAAATTACAGGTGGTGTCCCAAAACTGGTCTTTCAAGTCAGTTTTTTATGTATAACAATTTCAAATGAATACATTAATACCAAATCACATTCTTGACATAGTAGCTTTTAACTTTTAGACTTATTACTTTGCAAAGTCTCCATATTCAATGAGACATTATTTCCATGTAAAAGACAAGGTGGGAAATGAGAGATAATATTTAATGGGAAACCAGAAAGTGGATTGGTAAGGTACCAGTAGATTGCACCTGATGGGAAAAAACAGCTATGAAAGGTAACACTTTGCCCATTTACCTTGTAGATTTTTTTAAAAATTTACTGGTGGCAAAATGGTTGATACAGGTAATAGGAAAAAGACTGATATAAATTATGTTTTCTTGAAGAAAAAAGCATACAATTGTGAATACTGGAGACATATATGACACATGTTATGTCTCTTTGAATACACAACAAATTATACTTGTTGCTGGGTTTTAATGAAAATATTAATAAACTTTCAGGAGTGTCTGCTCAATATTTCTACTTCTGATGGCTGCAGGGACGATGTATGATGTCTTCGTCATTCACCAGCTTCATAAGATTAGCTCTGACTTGCTTATCGAGGAGATTTTAGGAAATGAGCATTCCAACAATGATCAGATCCGTGACTCTTCAAACATTCATTTTCATGCCAGTTCTCATCAACAAACTGAGCAGACACCCTTACTGGGAATAAAGAAACAGAAGACAGAACCTTATCAGCCAGGTACGGTTTATATTTTCTTCCATATTTGGTATTTATTTAGATTTAAAGAAAAATCTGTTTACCAGCAAAGGGCCTTGGGTGAAAATAAAGAGATTCCATTCAATGAGAGGAGTAGTTTGGAAATAAGATCAGAAAGATAGGATGTGTACTTAGAATATGCATTGATATCCATCCTAGTCAGCATTAAAAAATAGCAGGTATTTGCAAAAACTGGACAGTAATTTAGAGTCCCAAATATTTTCCTTCACATTCTCATGGTATGATTCCTTGAAAATATAAAGACACATGTAAATCAAGAAATGCAGTCATAAATGTCCAAGCTGATCAAATTTGACCTTGGAATTTTGTATTTTGATTTACTTTGACATGCTGTGATATAGCAAATATGAATTCCTGTTTGTTTGTTTTTTTTTGTCTTTGCAGGGTTGTGTGGAAGACTCCTGGTGTCTTTCTCTGTCTACACAAATGGTTCAAAGCTGTTGAGCACTAAACAGGGATCAGGAATGCTGGCTGCTGTAAATGGAATCCGTTTCCTCAGCATTAGTTGGGTTGTTCTTGGACATGTATATGCCATTGGAGCTTTCAGTACTGGTATATACACTGCATAATTATATGATACTTCATCTGTGTAAAATCTTTTTCATTTGGTGGAAAATGGAGGCACCAAAAAATTTAGTACCTGTTAAACCAATGATCCTTGTCACTATCACTTGGCTGCCTGTTCATTACCTAGCAATACCATATACAACAATTAATTTCATTGGTCGTTTGGCAAAAATATTGTCATCGGAGGATTCATAACATTGTTTCAATGATGCCATAACAATGTGTCTCAATGATGCCACTTTGTCAATATCTGTTTTGGCATTTAACTATATTTTCTGTTTCAAATGTTAGGTGGCCGAGTGGTCTAAAGCACTTGACTTTACCAGTCAATGCCATCTCACCTCTGCATGAGTTCAAGTCTCTGGCTCAGCCAGTGTGGGTATTCGAGAAAGCTTGCCAGTAGCTTCCTTTGGGTCGGTGATTCTTACAGGGTTTTCCTTGGGGTTTTTTTCCCACTATTTATGCTGGCCAAGTATAGCCTGTTGTGTGCCGAAAAGTGGTGTTAAACCCACAATAGCAACATTATATATGTTACCTGGTCGTAATACCTATGGAATACATCAACTACCATACCAATTCAGCCCAACCATGATTTCATTAGCAATAAAAGTGCTAAAAATTCATCTTTCAGATGTGGAAGTGTAGAGTGGTTTCTTGGTTATAGGAAGCTGCATGTTTTCAAGGTTTCACAAAATCAGTATTCACTTGTGCCTTTTCCAGGGTTTGCTTAGGTTGGCATGGGGGAGGGGTCATGGAAAACTCATGGAATTAAGTCATAAGGCATTTTTCCTTGAAAAGTCCTTGAATTAGAAAAGTTGTTGATTTGGCCAAAACATCTTTGAGCAATTATAACTTGAATAAAAGAAATTGGTTTTCAGAGTTTATTCAAAAGAAAAATGCTTTTCATGTTGAAAAAAAAGATTGATTGTATTATAAGTGCACTATTATTGCCCAGATGAATTGTCGTGGTACAGTTTTAGTGCTAACACTGGTTAGAACAAGACAGCCACAAACCAGTCTATGACTATCATTTGGAATCTTTCAATTTTTTTTTCAGTAGTATACCTTCTTGAAAAGCATGTGGCAAGTGAGGCAGGAAGAATTTTTAGTGAATGAGTTATGTTTACAAATATTCAGAATCATCCCAGTGTGACACTTGTATCTCTCCTATGAAACAAGGTGATGAAGGTGGAAAGGAAAAATGGCAGTATGCTATATAACTTCCTTGGACAGCATGATAATGAGGGAGTCCTGTATACATGAGATAACATGTATATCTTGCCTATCATCATAATATATTATTTAACTGTCACCAGTGGTTATAAATGTCACCTTCAGAAACCAATTTTGACATTCAAAATCTTGTGTACAAATGTGCTCAGGTATTTTATAGATTGAATCACAGGGCATTTCTTTTTCTAAAATGAGCTACCTTTATTAAAAAATTAAACTAAAATGACACAATATGATGCCCATTACCAGACTTTGTTATTTCATTTTATTTTTGACATGTCTAGCATGTAAAGTTTATATGCCAGATTATTGTTTCTATATACTTAGCTTTTTATAAAGTGTTACTCTGAAACAGTTTGTAGATAAAACAGTAGTTTGTGGCTAAAATGAACCTCATTGCCATGAATTTCCAGACACAATGAATTCATTGGTTGTTTTAATGGTACTTCTCAAACATTATTGGCTATATCTTGGACGGTAAATAGGATATGTGTCTTTCCAAGGACAAATTGAGGCAGCAGAGCCAGGCTGGCCTGGGTGGATATCTAGCCTGCTGATAGCAAACAGTATATGCAAACATAGAATACTTTTACTTGAACAAATACTAGGCAAAATTTTGCAACATGCATTATGTCTTATCATCAAGGGGCTATTGTACAGTTTTATATTAAAAATTTGAGAACTCATGTAAAGTAGTCCTTTCCACAGCATTTGCAAAAGGAGTTTCTTCTTTGCACCTTTAAGTGAATATTTTCTGAATTTTATATGTATTTCAGAAAACGTTGTACCATTTTTGCTCACGATGTTGAACAGATGGAGTTTTCAGGCAATTATCAATGCTACTGTTGCAGTAGACACCTTCTTTATCCTCAGGTAAGACTGCCTATACATTGACCCCAGCTATAATGCAGGATCTATTCTAGAATATATAATTACAGAATTCGCACTGATTTTTTAAAAATTGCAAAGAAAGCTCTAAATAATATGCAGACATCATCAGACCTGCCCACCCTTACGATTTTGCTGTAAGTCTTAAGAAAAGTACCCTTAATGTATGGACTTACAACATGAAAGCTAAAACTACTGAAAACTGAACATTGCTGAAAAATCCAGAAAATTTGTTCATCCATGGTAAATTTGGATCCTGGTTTCATATTAGAATTAGTGAAATTAGTCAGGGAACCAGACTAACTTTACAGCAGCACCTCAGACACTTTAAACAGCACCTATTTGTTCATGTGAATCATCTGCATGATGAAACTGTTGATTATAGAATTTTTTTTAAAATGGTGTCAAGCAAGCGATGCAATTTTAAGAAGAAAGGGAAAATAAGCCTCTTGAAAAGTATTAATAATCAACACAGAAGAATAAAAAGGAATATTCAGATTCTTGTGAATAAAATCTGGAAGGGACACAATTACGTTTATTGGACATCACATGCCAATTTGAGTTTGACTTGTGACGGAGATGTGATTGCCGTTTTCATGTGACATGGACAAAGGATTTCCAAGAACTACGTCAAGTTGAGACATAGCATCAAGCCATTGAGCTGCATAGGGTTTGGAACTAGAGCTTGTGCAGCTGTACTAGTGGTAAATAAAGTCTATGCGTACTTTACAAACTTTTCAGTTGAACATAATGTATATCTTTGTTGCATGTTTCGAATACCAAACATTTAATTACGTTTTCCAGCTTTACAATAGCAGTTTATGATATTCTTTACACTTTACTGAAAACTGATCAAACTTGCAGAAAAAAAATCAACTGCCTTACTGAGACGGACTCATCAGGGTTGGCAGGTTTGCATCATGCATCATACACTACTCCCTTGATAACTTGTGTTTGGATAACTCACAAACCCACTTAGAAACTGCCCAAAGAAATGACCCTTATTTGTTGAATGTGAAGAAAATTGCAATCAAAATTAGTGAACAGAACTCTGATATTGCTCATTTTATTATCAAAAATGGCTGTTAGATTCTGGAAATATGAATCAACATCATGAAATTCTCAAAATAAGAAGTCCTGTCTTTTGTTCCATTTTCTTTACCAACAATAAATTCTCAGTACTCTGTTAAAGACAGATATCTAAAGAAATAAATAGCAATGAAATAAGTTTGTCAAGTATGTTTTAGCTGTGTATTTTAATTTGGTTTCAGTGTAATCATCATAAATGCAATATGCCCAGTTGTATTCAAGCACAAAACATGTCAGTCTACCATCACTACTGTGTTTGAGGGCATTTCTGTTAGAATTAACTGCTGAATGTGTTTTGATCTCTGATTTGCAGATGTATTGATTATATTATTACACTAAATTGAAAGCAGGTCTGGTCATGTTAATTATGTCTTAGTATCAAATCAGTTAGGTGATGGAATAAAACAAAAGTTAAAAGGCATGCAAATCCTACATATGTAAGAGCTAGCACTCATGTTCATTTGTCAGGTCAGCTCATTTCAATTGACCAATCAAATTGTGGTATAAATATTATTATTTAAGTAATAATAAAACTACCTTAGATTATCATAGTCATTCACAAAGATGATCAAAAATAACAAGGCAAGCAAGCAAATTCAAAGCTGTTTGATAGATATGGATTGTTATGGAGAAGCAAGTTCAAAGTTTGTAGTGAACTTAAAATTCCTGAATTGGCACTCATAGATTTGCAGAAGTTTCACGTTTAGTTACAATGAAAACATGGTATCAGTATTTCACTAATGAAACAAAATTGTAAAAAAAATCAAGTTGCAGTGTTGGTGGTTGTTTCACAAAACAAATGTCTTCCTTTTCTGAACAAAAGGAATCTTGTTTTGTTGTGCAAAAAGCAGACAGAATACATAATGCTTTGCAGGTACACAATGAGGCACACATGTATGTAATGTGTCGAAACCTCTTAGAGTTATATTTTTCATGATCTTTCAGAATTTGGTTATCTTGAAATAAAGGTAATTTATACTGAAAAGCAAACAATTTCATAAAAAAGCTGTTTATTAATAATTTTCCCAATATAATAATGA
Organism: Megalonaias nervosa; assembly: GCA_016617855.1. NCBI lineage: Eukaryota > Metazoa > Mollusca > Bivalvia > Unionida > Unionidae > Megalonaias > Megalonaias nervosa. Next base: position 28,137 of record JAECUM010009703.1, on the reverse strand, counting down.
GATGAGTGATTAGCCATTAAACTGCCATTACACCGCCGTATTTTATGGTCTTAATGTCTTGTGGGGATGGCACCCCTTTCATTTTTCACTCCTGCCTTCTTTTATAATGTTTTTGGACCCCTCTTTGTGCAAGTTATGGAGGGAGAGGTGTATTTTCAAGCCCAATGTTTATTTCTTCATCAAATCCCTCCTATATTTAGAAAATTCCACCATTTTTTTCCATGGGGGTGGCATTTCCCACCAAAATTCTTAATTGTACAGTAAGCCCTTATAATAACACACATGCCAACAATTACGCTTTTGGTGTAATCATTACTTTTTTCACTAAATCATGCTTTCAGCTAGATTGCATATAAATTACGCTTTTTTGTTACATTAAAAAATAAAAATAAGGCAATAAAAAGTTGTTTTTGTAGTTTTTATTATCATCTCTTTAATTCTGTTCATATAAATTTGAGAATATTCTTACAAAGGTCACTGCTGCATAAGAATAGCATAAGAGTACTTTCCTTATTTGCTATTTATAGCAACTATATATGGCCCATTTCCAAGAAAACAGACGGGGTTCTTCAAAAGTGAACTTTGCCAAACAAATTCATTTTATTGATAAGCTAGTTACTTAGTGAACCAGTCTTACATGTATATAATAACTGTCATACAAGTAATCCAGACTATATTTACATTATACTTTGGCATGTTCATACTCTGTGAGTATATTGTCTTTAATTTTTCATAATAATAAGATAAATAATGGAAGTATTTTTAAGACATGCAGTTGATTACTGAGAGCATTAGAGTACTGCTTTCATAATGACCTTTGTCTTCAAAGATTTGAGGAGAGTTACCCTCATTAAGGTAGTTACTTGCATTATGGTAGGAAGGGTGGCAAAGTTTAAGTACATAATTTTATGTTCAAGTTTCTCTGTACATATTTCTTAGAAACAGACATAAAAAGGACAGTCAAATCTGTCAATAGTGGTCACCAGTCGGAAAAGGCAGAAGTAGCCTTTGTACTCTGTACACAGGTTCACCTTTCAAAATTAGTTGTTTGAACAAATGCCATGTACAGATTATTATTATTATTATTGCATTATCAAACTTGTTTTTATGTACTATTCAACAAAGTCATTAAATGCATGTGTATGTCCTCTTCCAAATTTATATTCTACACAAAATGACTTTTGTATCCTGCTCACTTTAATCCATCCAGTAAATTAATTCATCACAGACTTGATACAATCACTGATCTTAGTTTTGTTTTATGCATTTCATTGCTGGTTCATGGTTACATATAACTCTGAAACAGAGGACTGACTCTTTGATCAGTCCGCTTGTATAAATTTGGAATGGAAACAGTTGTTCATACTTCAAAAATGATATCTGGATTAGTCAGTTGCTCACCTCACCAAGAACAAAAGAAAACTTGTGTGAGAGACCTGTGATGAATAAGGGGATCAAAAGAAGCTGTATGTAACTGTTCTTTTGGACCCATGAACGAAAACTTTGTCTACCATTACAGAAGTTTATAGTATCGAACAACCCCTGACCCTGATGAAACTTTTTTCATCAGGGATTGTTTTAATTCACAAGCAAATAGATGATACTGATTTATATCTGTAACAAAGGCATAAAAGGTGACTTCCAGTTCTGCAGTGATAATGCAACTTCTTTTCCTACCATCCAGCAAATAAATTGGTGCAACCCATTACTCTAATGATAAAAATGGCCTCACATTTGAATTTGACTATGATCTCTTACACTTCACATTAATGTTATTGTCAAATTGGATGTAATATTTGCTTAGTATTCCGATTGATCTGAGTTCCTTTAATCCCATTTTGGCACCTACATGACTTCTTTTTTGCTCCATTGGTCATAGACCAGAAGAGCTTATGGGAGAGTGTGCTTGTCTGTAATCAGTCTCACTGTTGCCACAAGTTTGTCATTGCTACCCTTCCTTGCCATAATACTTTGTACACACATTCATCCCATGTTCAACATGATCCTAAATGAAAATGGTGCTGCTCGGATATCCAATATGGCTGCCATGGCAGTCATCTTGAAAATCTTGTTACACTTCTGTTACACTTCTGCTAGTGTTGCAGAATGGATGGTCATATCCACATGCGGCTTTCATTAAAAGACTTCTTATTTTGTCTAGTTCATCCAAAATGAAAATGGCACAGATTTATTATCCAATATGGCCACAGCAGCAGCCATTTTGAAAATCATATTATGGCTGCTCCTCCTTAAGGGATGGTCATATCAACATGGGGTTTCATTAAAAGATTTCATATGATGTCTGGTTGGGCCTAAATGAAAATGATGCATATCTGAAACCCATTATGGCTGATATGGCAGCCATCTAAAAACTCATGTTATCACAATGCTGTGTGAAGATAAAGTCCAATTGATGTGGAGTTTTTACTAATAGTAATCTTATGAAGTTCAATTGGTCTTAAATGAAAATGGTGCCAATCTGACATCCAGTATGGCCACCACACAGCAGCCATCACAAAAATCTTGTTATCACCACTCCTATTGAATGGGTGGTTATATCGACATGACATTTTCACCAAATGACTTCTTATAAAGTCTACTTGATCTTAAATGAAGATGGTGTCAATCTGACATTCAGTATGGTCTCCACATCACCCATCTTGAAAATCTTGCTTCTCCAAAATGGAAATGTCATTTCTTGAAAATATTGTTATCTCTACATATCCCAAATGGGTGACTATATCAATATGGGATTTTCACCTATAGCTTTCTTATGATACCCAGTTGGTCCTAAATGAATTTCACAATGACTGTCTTAAAAAAATTTGTTGTCACTATTCCGGCTGAATGGATGATCATTTTGACATGGGTTTTCACCAAAACACTTCTACTGATTTCTTCGTTCTAAATGAAGATGGTGCTAAGCTGATATCTCACATATGCGCCACAGCAGCAAATTTAATTTTTTTATCACTGAACTATCTCCAAGATGGTTTCAGTACTGGACTGTTAAAAGGGAGAAATGGTCTTACCTTGAATTCTTGGAAATTTTTGCACCCAGTAAAGTATCAATCCCATCAAGGGACTTGTTCCACTATCCAGCAACGACTTGCTGGTTAGGAAATACCTAGTCACTGACTGTTGAAAGCATGTGATCATTACACATAAGACATTTATATAGAAAATTGGGCTGGGGGAAACAAGGATGGCTGTCGTGACCAGGTGACCGCTATGTACAGGTGACTGTTAGGAAAGGTTTAACTATACATGCTTATCGATTGGTGCATGTAAAGGAGATAATAAGATGATGGCATAAAATTAGGTGGAAAATAGGCAGTATAGAACAGTTTTCCAATTCGTACAGCAGATTGTGAATATAAAGGATAGTTATAGAGATAGATATAAATGATATTGGCAACAAAACAAGAGCCCCAGTTTGTCAATGCAAATCAATTTGTGACCAATTTATCTTGAGTTAAAATGTGTCAGTAAGCTGTTTGTATTCAAGGATTTTTGTTGGGTTAAGTAATTATGAAATAAATGTAAAACTCAGACATGGAATGAATCAATTAAGGTTCATGTACATATAAAGATAATTGAGGTATAATCTCAAAACATCTTATAGAGGATAGGCATGATTTTTACACTTTGAGGCTGAGCTGCCAAGAAATGATCATAGCCTTAAACAGCATATATTTAAAATGTTCTGAATATTAGTGTGCTGTACATCAATTTTTTTTTTATTAGTGAAAAGTATGTCAGTGCATCCCTTCAAAGTGCTCTCTATGCATTATCTCTGTCTGATTATCCTTGTTATTAAATGCCTTTTTGTATTCACATTACTATCTTGTTGATGCACTAGAAAATTGCACTTTCATCTGCATGGTGGTTTTCAAATCATCTGCCCCTCAGAATCTATGATAAAGAGATTCAGCCAAAACCACGGGAGCTAAATTAGGGCTGTATGGAGGATGTGGCTTTGTTTGGAGGCTCTGTTCCATCAGGAAGTGTGTTGTCATGGAGTAGAGGGATATCTCAGGTACTGATGCATTGATGATTGATTTGGTAGTGTTGCACAATGTCCAGTGACACTAGCAGAATCAAACCCAGGTACTTGGATGAGCATGTCTTCTGCATTGAAAAACAGTGCACATAAAAGTCTCTTGACTTTTGTGTTGTGCAAATTGTGGTCTCTGCTTGTTTTCTCATCCAACTTTATTATTTTATCGAGTTGGGTTCCAAAAAGTAAATCCATGTTTCATCACCTTTGACAATCTCATTAAAATGTCTCTGTTCACTCTTTTTTTATTTGGCAAGTAGCTGTTTGGCAGTTTCAACCTAGGTCTGTTTTGGATCAGGTGTCATCAAATTCAGATCCCATCTTGCACAAATGTTTCTGAGTTTCAAATGATTCTTTAATGTATTAAAAACAGTGGATGCATTAATGCTTGCTATAATATAAATATCTTCCACTATGTATTGAGCATCTCCATCGGTAGCCCCATTCACAGCAACTACTTCCAGTTCAGTTGTCTTCCAGAATTTAGAGCATATTCCATAGATTTGCAACCATCTTTGAAAGAAACGATGAAATCACCTCAGAATCATAGGATGTGATGGAATTACATCTGAAAATTTATCCAAGTCAGCCTGGATATTAGTTGGAGAGTACCCTAAGAGCTCCTGGATTTTACAATATGCTCTTTGTACTGTAATAGAATGTTTCTTCTCCAGACATTGTAGGTCAGTGTCATTTACCCTTGTCACATTATGCATATATCTGTAGATGTCCAGCATGCTGCATTTGTATCTGCAGGTCCTTGAATAGAATGTTACATTTTTTTAATTTTTAATTTATTGACAGGTTTAAAAAAAAAACATAACTTTGCAAACAACCCTCATAAAATTCACATGGATATAACTCGTGTTATGGTAATTACCAGTAATTAAGATTGTGCATGCAGTAAGTACATGATAACCAAAAGAATGCACTTGTCAGAAGACAGAATTCTAAATACTAACTATATGTAAAAGCTGGGACACTACATTGTAGAATTCAATAACTAGATATCTGAGAATGATAAAGGGACAAAAAAGAGATAGTATAATAAAGCAATTGTGCATTTACATTTGCTTAACAGGTATGATGATTTTGTTTTGTTAGGAAGTACATTTAAAAATGCATTGGACTTTTACCAATGTCATGAGCTGAGACCTTTGTAGCTTAATAGCATCTGTTGTTTATAGAAGAAGAATGAGGAATTGTTATTTTTAATGCAAATAATGCTATATAGAATTATCATAAAACATTAAGTATTGTAACTGACAAATAATTCCTTGGAAACAGTGTTTTTGCATTGATAAGCATAGGGGGCACACCTTGTACATTGGGATGGGCTTATTAGGTACTAATATAATTAGGTAGGTTACCTTGTAAAAGGGGATATGCTTATTAGATACTGATATAATTCAGGAGGTTACTTTGTAAAAGGGGATAGCTTAATAGGTGCTAATATTATTAGGGTTACCTTCTAAAAAGGGATTGGCTTATTAGGTACTAATATAATTAGGGAGGTTACCTTGTAAAAGGGGATGGGCTTGTTAGGTACTAATATAATTGTTCATTTGTATCTATGTATGAAAGGAACAAGGATCAGAATTTTACATCAGACAAAGTTCTGCCTTATGCCAGATGCAAAATTCTGATTTCTAGGGTTGAATTTTCTTGTTCAACGATAACACGTAATGAAAGATCATTTTCCATTTGCTGAATGCTTACTATCCAATGTCAAAATGGAAACAAAAATTTTAACCCTACACACAATATATGAGGTTGTTCTCAAAATAAAGTTTTTGCTTCCCAGATTGTTTACAATCTTTGTATATACAGTCAGCACTATTTTGCATCACTTGGAGTACATGTGCGCCAAAGATTAGTCTTTTGAGGATTGTGTTCCGTGCAGTAATAATAATAAATTATTATTATTATTATTATTATTATTAAACATTTTGATCAACAGTATTGTTTGTATTACAGCGGACTATTGCTATCCTACTTATCACTGAGAGAAATGCAAAAATGTCAATCATTGCGGAAATTCAAATGGGGCCTTTTCTACTTCCACAGACTTTGGAGGTAAGTGACAAGCAAATCAACAGTTGAATTAGCAGAGACATCAGTGTCTTCATCCTCTAATTATGTGCTGAACTCCAGAATCAAATAACCATTTTTTTCCCTCTAAATGAAAATTTTAAAATTGGGGCAAATAAAATTGTGCATTATATTAACCATAATCATAAAGGGATAATATTTTGCTCAACTGGTCATAAACCAGAAGAGCTTATAGGATGGCCTGTGGTCATTGTCTGTCCATTGGCACAAGTTTGTTATAACTACTCTTGAACTGCTAGGGAATTGCCATCAAATTTTACACACAGATCCATCCCAATGTCTAGTTGGTCCTAAATGAAAATGGTGATGCTCAGACATCTAATGTGGCCACTACAGCAGCCATCTTGAAAATCTTGTTAATGTGACTTTTCCTGATTGCATGATCATATCAGCATGGGGTTGAAACTAAAAGACTTCTTATGATGTCTAGTTGGTTGTAAATGAAAATTATGTCAATCTGATGTTCAGTATGACTGCCATGGCAATCATCTTGAAGGTCTTGTTACTTCTCCTTTTAAATGGAGAGTCATATCAACATGGGGTTTTTACCACAGGACTTAGTATGTCTAGTTAGTCCTAAATGAAAGTAGTTCTGCTTGAACATCCAGTATTGTCACCACAGTGACCATCTCAAAAATTGTGTTATCTCTACTCAATGGATAGTCATATATACATGGGGTTTTTACTTAAATACTATTTTATGACGTCTGGTTGGTTCTGAATGAAAATGGTGCTAAGCTGAAATCCACCTTGTCCACCAATGATGCTGTCTTGAAAATTTTATCACTACTCTTCTTGAACAGAAAGTCAAATCGGCTTTGAAGATTTCTTATAATATTGTTGGTCCTAAATGACCATGTTTCCACTCCAACATCAAAATTGGCTGCCATAGTGGCCATCTTGAATATATTGTTATTGCTAGTCCACAAGATTGGATTGTCTTATCAACATGGGATTTTCATTACAAGACTCCTTATGATCCAATCTGACATCCAGTATGGCCACCACAGCAGCCATCTTGAAAATCTTATTGATACTTATTGTCATATCAACATGGGGTTTTCACCAGAAGGCTAATTATGATGTCTAGTTTGTACTAAATGTAAACAGTGCTGATCTGAGCTCAAATGTGGCTGCCACAATAAAAATAGTGAAAATGGACAATGGATCATCAATTTGGTATGGGGTTTTCACTAGATGTCTTTAAATATTGTCTCTTTAGTCTGAAATGAAAATCTGCTGAACCTTTTACAGTCTACTTGGCTGCTACAGAGGTTAATATGAAAATCTTGTCATGCAAGTGTATCAGAGATAGTTTCAGCATGTGCATGTTAAAAAGAACAAATGATCTTATCTTTATTCCTGGAAAAATCTTTTCAAACAAAGATCACATCTACTACCATAGACAGATAAAGTGTCAGTTTGATGTCAGTAGAATGAAGTGATGTGTTATTGTTAAAATGTAGTCATAGCTACATAGATTAACAAGAAATAAGTTAAAATATATTATCCTGGTATGTATAATTGGAGAGACACAGGAATCTGTAATAGATAATTAAATTACATGAAGATAGATAAACATCTCAGAATACATCTACATTTTGTAAGTTTGGAAACTGCATTACTTGTAAATGATATCCATTTGTTTTATATACAGTAGTGTAAAATATAGAAAATTAGTGGCAAAATTTGTCTTACATATGTTAATGTAAAATATAGAATATTATTGGTGAAATATTTTAAAATCCTTTATATTTTTACATTTGAAAAAATTGTGTTCCTATTTAAGTTATACTTGCAGCAGTAGAAAAGGCAGTTTGTGAGGTAGAGTAATTTTAGATGGAAAATGCTTTATCTTTCAGGCATGGAAGTAATTTTTTGCCAAAGATACTTGGTTCACAACAATTTGTTTCCTTACAAAGTAATGTCCCTTCTCCTACTGTGACAAGTGTTAAAATCCTGGTGTACTGCAGATAGAATAAAATAGTTTATCAAATGTCAAAAAATAATTTATTGCAACAATTAAGCCATCCAAGCCAAACATTATCTTTGATCACGGATATATCTTTTACAATAATTGATTTAATGTGATTGAAGCTGAATTGAACTTTATGAATAGGAGGATGGAGATGGTGCATTGTTTTTTACCACACCACGAAATATATCCACTGTTAACAGAGGAAACGAAGGTATTGTCTATATATGTAGTGAAACATTTTATGCAATAGTCATTTCTAAATTAGGCTGTTTTGGTTACATTGTATATAAACTGTACATTAATTACTCATGCTATCATCATCTTTTTTACTTAGGTGTGAGAAACAGTGAAACGAATAGTGCACACAAATTGGCATCTCAAAATAATTATATTTGTATTATCGTTTAATGGCATCTCAAAATAATTATATTTGTATTACTGTTTAATGGCATCTCAAAATAATTATATTTGTATTACCGTTTAATGGCATCTCAAAATAATTATATTTGTATTACCGTTTAATGGCATCTCTGCATAAAAATAGCACGTGGTTCCAATTAAAAGTAAGGATGATGAAAAGAATTTTTAAAAAAATAACTTGTTATTAAGTGATAACTTTTTTCCCATATTTTTCTGCAAGTATTATATATGTGTGTTTCTTTCAGCCCTTGAAAATATCTGACACAGTATGCATTTACTTGAATACTAAAGGTTCAGAGGTTTACAAAGCCTACTGAGAACTGTGTTGGTTCAGTGGTTGGCCTCGCATTTCAGTGGGTCTAAGGTTCAAATTGTGCCTAAACCATACCCAGATTGGTTGCCATAGTGTTTCTCTGGAAAGACACTTTAATCGCATTGTCTCAGTACTAAATGGTCTTTCATGTGGTGATGTGCTATTAAACACACATCAGCTCAGGCCTATTAGTAGCTAGCTCATAATAGTGGAGGTTATCAATTTTTATCTGTGAAGTGAGTGAAAGTGTATGTTTCTACCTAGATGGGATGCCAGTCAGTTGCAAGTTAGTTCCTCCCTCCTGCCAGCACCTTTTCATTGCTATTGCCATTTTTCATCTGGGACAACTTGAGAAAGTGAGTTATCATTTGTACATGATTTAATGTTGAGTCCAAATCCAGACTGTATAGACCTAGATTTTCCATCCCATAATGCATCGGCAGATCTGGGTCTGTGCAGTTTGTTAGGTGTTATCAGTAGAATAAACAGCATAGACCCTGATCTACTGGCACATTATGCAATGGCAGATCAGGATCTATGTTGCTTGCAGTTTGACTGGACTGATAAGTGAGAGTATATTATGGTAAGTGATGCTATCAAAGGCACAGATGTATTGGTTAGGGTGGATCCTAGTCTTCTGATCAGAAGTCTGCAGTTTATATCATTAGTCCATGTTGCCATCTCAATTTGAATACTGGTAATTAGAAAGTTTTGAAAATTTACCAAGACCGCTCCGGTGGCCTAGTGGTTAGAGCGTCCGCCTCGGATGCGGGAGGTCGTGGGTTCGATCCCCAGTCGAGTCATACCAAAGACTTACAAAAATGGTACTAACAGCTGCCTCGCTTGGCGCTCAGCATTAAGAGGTTACTGTTAGGACTGGTCGGCCTGGTGTCAGGATAATGTGACTGGGTGGGACATCATGCTACATGTCTGCGGCATGATGCCCCAGTGCTAGACATCGCTCTAAACTGCCACACTGCAGACATCGTAGCGATATGACTAAAAAATTGTTAAAGCTACGTTAAAAATCATAATCACATCACATCACAACACCAAGACAACAAAATTAGACCCAACAAAATATTCACATAATCCAACAAAGTAGTACATCAAATGAGCAAATTGCAAAACATTTATGTTGTAATTTATAAACTTTTAATGATATTAATATGTAAATCAAATTGTACCCTGGCCTTATTTTATCATTTCAGACTCACTCCTCCATACATGCTTATATTTATGGTCTATGTAGTCCTGTTCCAATACTGGAGTGATGGCCCCTTATGGCCACAAGAGGGGATAGAGAAGGACCACTGCCAAAGTTTCTGGTGGAAAAATCTACTTTACATCAACAACTTATTCCCAACAATGGAAACTGTAAGTTGTTAAATTGCTGTGTATTGACATGATTTTCTATTTGTTTTCACAAATTTTACATTAACTATTAGTATGGATTTTATTTTGTTTTTAAGATAAAGGTCTGAAATCTTTGGGCCTGTATTAAATTCCAAGGTGTATTGATTGGTGGTACATTTTATTTTGATAGACTGAAAAGATTCTTTGCCCATCTGAATGTTTATTCTTGTGTCTGTTAATTCTTTTGTATTTATTATTCGTCCATTTTGTATTTATCAGTATTTGAATGTGTGTGTGTATGTGTGCATTGTTATGTGTCTAGGCTTGTACAAAAGTAACAATAAAAGAGTGAAGCCAACAAGCTTTGTAAAATTTAACAAATAATTTATTTCCCAAGAAAAACAAGGTAAAAATGAGAAAAAGGACTTATGGTTTATCAGTCAAATCCAAAAATTAATCCATGAATTAAAAAATGTAAGTCCTATCAAATAAAAGTAATAAGTGAATCACAGTTCGAATCCTGATGAAATTCCAAGATGGAAGACGATGATGTCTTTGATGGTCTGCTTTGTCCTCATGTGTCAACAGTTCTTTGTTGAATCACAAAGAAATAATATTCCAGTTTAGAATTTCTGAATAAATTTCAGTCAGTGTCTTTGTCCAAGAATTCTGATGAGCACTAGTGTTTTCCAGGAAAATAAATTACTTTAAATTGAATAAAATAAAAAATTCAACTCAAACTGGTCACAACAAAAAACCTTTGAGCTTCAAAGGTTTAAAGCACAACTGAACTGATTCTTATGATAGCATGAGTTATAAGCCCAACTAAAACGCAAAACAGATTCCGAATGGGAGTCACGTGATCATCCTAACAGAACAACGCAGAAACATTACATGCCTAAAATCACGTACTCTAGTATAGTCTTGATTTCACTAAATGAATCTTACTCTTAGAATGAAAAAAAAAAAATTATTTAAAAAAGTTGTTTACTCCAAACCTGACACTAATTCTGAATCTAGGTCAGCAAAAGATACATTGTTTCTACTACTGGCTGTTTATCAGGTCCAACACAACTGAATTGAATTTCTAAAAAAAATCAAATCCAATAGACAAAATTATCATTACAGTAACATGTAATGGAATAAAATAAAATTAAAAAAATTTAAAACTAACAAACAAACAATTTAATTACATATACATAACACTTCCCCCCTTAAAAAAATAAAGATTTATATAATAAAGCTTTCTTTTTACCATATGTTAAATATACATGAGGTTAAAAAAAAATAAGAACTCTTATGAATTATACAAAGTGTACATGAAGTAATATTTCTATACATGGGAAAGTGCATCTGCTATTAAATTGTCTTTTCCCTTAATGTGCCTGATGGCAATAATATATTCCTGACACAACAAACTCCACCTTAATAATCTCTGACTTTTGTTTTTCATCCTGAGAAGGAGTTGAACTAATGTAAACTTCAAAATGTTGTAATGCCAATATCAAAGCCAAACATTCCTTCTCGATTGATGAATAATTTCTTTAGTGCTTATTTAATTTCTTAGAAAAATAGCACACTGGATGATCAACACCATTTTTATCTTCTTGAATCAATACTGCTCCAACCCCAACATCACTTGCATCAATTGATAGTTTAAATGATTGACTGAAATTTGGAGCTTTAAGAACTGGTGCACTTTAAAGTATGGCCTTTAACTTATCAGAAGCCTCCTGACATTTTTCAGTCCAAAGAAACTTGTTTTTCTTGCTCAATAAATTTGTTAGGGGTTCAGGAAATTAGAAAAATTGGAACAAAATTTCTGATAGTATCCAGCCATACCTAAAAATCGCATAACTTGTTTTTTACTGACAGGCACAGGGAATTCAGAGATAGCCTTGACTTTAGCATCTATAGGAATAACTTGTCCATGTCCCACAATATATCCTAGAAATGTTACACAAGCACGGCAGAACTCACTTTTGGATAAATTGATAGTCAAACTTGCATCAGTGAGTCTGTCAAAGAATTTCCGAATTGTTGCTAAATGTACTTTCCAGGTGTCGTTGTAGATGATGACATCATTGATGTAAGCATCACAATTATCTAGACCAGAGGTAATCATATTCATTGAAGGCCGAAATTTACTTGGCGAACCCTTCATCCCAAATGGCATCACTTTATATTGATAAAGTCCATCTGGAGTCACGAATGCCAAAATTTCCTTTGCCCTTTCCGTCAGTGGAATTTGCCAAAATCCTTTCAGAAGGTCAAATTTGGTGACATACTTGGCATTTCCAATTTTATCAGTGCAGTCATTGATTCTTGGCAATGGAGTTGATGTTGTAGAGTTTAACGCCATTTTTCAGCACAAGATAGGCTATACATGGCTGCCAGTATTAATGGTGGAGGAAGAACCCGGGAATACCCTGGAAAGAACCACCGACCCACAAGAAGCTACTGGCAAGCTTTCTCACATACCCACATTGGCCGAATCTGAGACTTGAACCGATGCCGACAGAGGTGAGATGGCAGTGATCCATAACGATGAGTGCTTTAGACCACTCGGCCACTTGGGGCCCCTCTTGGTGATGGAAATGAATCTGTCTTAGTCCCTTCCTATAATCAGTGCACATACGGAAAGTTTTATCTGGTTTCGGAACAAGTATACATGGTGAACTCCAGTCACTTTTACTGGGCTCTATGAAATCATTCTCCAACAAATACTGAATTTCTTTTTTCAAGTATTCCTGTTTGAGAGGGCAAATACTGAATTTCTTTTTTCAAGTATTCCTGTTTGAGAGGGTTCATCCTGTATGGGTGTTGTTTCACAGGTTTGGAATTTACAATTTCAATGTCATGAAAAATTTTGTTTGTTCTCATAAGAACATCTGGACATAAGTGCTCATATTCAAATAATAACTGTTTAAGTTCATTCCTTTCATGTTGTTGCAACTGTGAAAGTTTCTGGTCCAGATTATTCATAATTTCTGAATTCCAAAGATTTGTCATTCCAAAATCCGATTGCATTCCATCACTTAAATCCACAGTGAGTGGGACAGGTACAACTAAATTAATTGCATGATTTACCTGGCTATCTCTCTCAATATACTGGTACTCCTTTGATTTATTTAGATCAGAGTACTATTACTATAATTTAACTCATTCATTTTCTTTTTAACTTTGTAAGGGCCAGAATACCTAATTTGAAGAAAATTCTGAAGAATGAGCAAGAGAGAAAGAACTCTATTACCAGACTCAAAAGTTCTCTCCATTAAAGTTCTGTGAAACTATAATTTCTCTTTTGACTTGAATTGCTGGATACCAAATTCAAGCATAACAAGCTGGAAAATTCCAGACATAAAATTTGACCCTTGATCAGATTGGACAGATTTGAGAAGGCCAAATTGAGTAAAAAAAACTTTATCAAAGCTTTTACTGTTGTTTTAGTTTTAATATTCCTCAAAGGAATTGCCTCTGGGAATCTTGTTGACGCACACATAATGGTCAACAAGTATTGGTTGCCTGACTTGGTCTTAGGTAAGGGACCATCACTATCTACCATTATTCTGCTAAATGATTCGTCAAATGCAGGAATAGGTTGCAGATGAGCCAAAGGTATCTTCTGATTGTGTTTTCCTACCATTTGACAAGTATGACAAGATCTGTAGTATTTGCAAACATCACTTTTGATTTTTGGCCAATAAAAGTGATTCATGATCTTGTGATAAGTCTTATTAATCCCTAAATGACCAGCCAAAGGAGTTTCATGATCCAGACTAAGTATTTCCTGTCTGTAAGATTTTGGAACTACAATTTGATAGTTCACTCGTCACCAGCAGGTACCTCGGGAGGTCTCCATTTTCTCATAAGAATTCCATTTTTAATGAAATAACAGACAGGTACTTCAATGGCTTCAGTTTCACTAATGGCCCTTTGAAACAAACAGGAGATCTCAGGATCTTTTTCCTGTTTGACGACAAGTGATTGTCATTTGTCACCCTGATTAGAAAAAGAGAATGAGTAGTTAAAAGAGGATCACTGTGATCAATACCTTTTGATTGATCCAAACAAGGAGTGAAAGTGACCTCATCAAAAGCCTGACCAATACATGTGTCAGCTAAAGGAATACTTTCTTTATCAATATCATTCTCAAGAGCTTTCTTTGCCATAGCTCTGGTAACTGCACAAGCTGGGTATAAATCAGGGAATTCTTTTTCAATAGGATCAACTTTCTGATCCAAAGAAGGCTTGTCAGTTACAAATGGATTAACCACAACCTTATCTCCAACTAGGTCGTTGCCTAGTAATAAATGAATGCCCTGAACGGGTAAAGAAAACACTATTCCAACTGTCACGGGTCCTGAGACAAAGTCTGATGACAAATTTACACAGTGGAGAGGAATATTAACAAAGCTGCACTCTACTCCCTGAATGAGAACACTCTCATTAGAAGAAGACTTCTCAGAAAAAAGGCAAAGTACCTGATAATAAAAGACTCTGAGAAGCTCCTGTGTCCCTTAAAATTTGAATAGGGATAGGATTGGCCAAATCACCCAAGGTTGATATAGAACCCTTCAACATGAATGGTTCATAATTCTCCATAATAAAATCAGACTGAGGTTTATTAGACCCAACAAATGTATTGCTTTCAATTCATGACCATGACCTTGTCCTCTTAGAAATAAGAGCATTTGGCATAGGTCTGTCCTGATTCTGATGCTTATATTTGAATTTGAAGTTATCAGAAATAACGTGTCCTTTTTTCTTACAATAGGTACACGTAGGATGAGACAAGGATTTTTTATCAAGCTTATCAGAAGCTTGATTTTTAAAAGTTGTGCCAGATTGAGTTTTAGAAGGGCTCGTATTAGGCTGAATTACCTTTTTACCAGAAGACTGCTGTGTGGAAGACTTTGCCTACAAAAGGAACTTTATGAGTTAAGAAATACTCGTCAGCGGCATGAGCAGCATTTTCCAAGGTTTCGATCTTATGCTCTTCAAAATAAGTCTTAATGTCACTATGGACACAGTTCTTGAACTCTTCAAGTAATACAAGTTGTCTGAGACTTTCATAATCTTGATCAACTTTCATGGCTAAGCACCATCTATCAAATAACTGCTCTTTTTCTCTTGCAAATTCGACACGAGTTTGTCCAGCTTCTTTTTTATAGTTCCTAAATTTTTGCCGATAAGCCTCAGGGACTAACTCAAGATGCATTCCTTAACCAGATCATAGTCAGCACTTTGCTGTACTGACAGGGATGCATAGATATTTCGGGATTTGCCAAAAAGTACACATTGTAATAATTGAGTCCAATGCTCCTTTGGCCATTTCAAATTTTCAGCAACTTTTTGAAAATAAGGAAAATATTTGTCTACTTCGCTAAAAGGGGGTACTAGCCTAAAATTCTTAGTAATATCAAAACTTGAATTTGTATGTGAAGTGGAAACGTGCATTTCACTTGCCAGCTCTATTTCTTTTATTCTAAATTGATATTCCCTCTCTTCCTGCTCTCTTTGCATTTGCATTTGCAGCTGTCTGTCTGTCTGTCTCTCTCTCTTCCTTATCTAATTGCATTTGTTCTTTTTCTTTCTGTAACTGCATTTGTTTTTTCTGTAACTGCATTTGTCTTTCTCTCTTTCTTCCAATTGCATTTGTATCAGTTTCTCCTCTTTCTATCTCTCTCTCTCCTCTTTCTCAAATTGCAACTGCATTTGTTTCTCTCTGTTTCCTCTTTATGAAGTTCAAGCTTTCTTAACTCAATTCCATCTTGTATTTTAATTTTAATTCCTTTATTTGTATGTCAGAGTCTGATACAGACTTACTGATCAAAACCAAAACACTTTTATCCAAAACACTCTTTTCTACCAAATACTGGACCAAAATGTTTTTTATTTCTTGTTTTGTTAAGGAAGCTTTTGCCTCATAAAGATAATATTTTCTGGCAAGTTCAAGCAATTCATCTTTTTTCAAACAATCAACTGCTCCTGGGTAGGATTTGAAAGAAAGATCTCCACTTTTGATGACATTGTAAAAAGCCTGTTTATTTCATTAAAGATTTCAAATAAAATGTGAAATAATACTTGGGATTTAAAAAACTATGAAAACTAGGGGAATTTAAATTTCAAAAAACAATTTTCTGAAATATTTTAGCTGAAGTTCATATATCCCAAGGATGAGCACCCAATTTCCTTGTTACATGTCTAGGCTCATACAGAAGTAACAAGAAAAGAGTGAAGCCAACAAGCTTTGTAAAATTTAACAAATAATTTATTACCGTAGAAAAAAAAGGTAAAAATGAGAAAAAGGACTTACGGTTTATGAATCAAATCCAAAAATTAATCCAAGAATTAAAAAATATAAATCCTTTCAAATAAAAGTAATAAGTGACTCACAGTTCAGATCTCGATGAAATTCCAATATGGAAGACGATGACATCTGGAATTGTCTGCTTTGTCCTGATGCATCAACAGTTCTTTGTTGAATCACAAAGAAATAATATTCCAGTTTAGAATTTCTGATAAATTTCAGTAAATGTCTTTGTCCAAGAATTGACCTATCGCCATTTGTCAATCACGCTGGATCAATTAACCAACCAGCGAGCGTAAATTAGACACACCTCCAGGCATTGCTTAAGTCCGTCATTTTCCTCCGACAAGCTGCTTGTAGCAACAATGAATTGATTATGATAAGTATTTACAAATTTTGCAATGATTTGTTGATTTCTCGATCGATAACATTGAAAACAAGTCTTGTAATTCTGACAGTATCCAGATTGTCTAAATGGAGGAATTAGATGTATTCCTTTCTGGAAACATAGGCGAAACTTCGATGGATAATGACATGTCGCATGTACGATCAGCTGAAGAAAGACACAATTGATGGCAATTACAACGTGTTTGTTTGCATAAACGTATGTCCCGTTGATAGCTTGAAAGAAAAAGAATTTGAAATTGAAAAATATATATGTAAAAATTAATCGTTTCAAGAATATAGGTGGAGAACCCCCTAACTTTCGGGCTTTGATATATATTATTTATTCTTGTATAGGAAGCACTGAACCCAAGGCTGCATTATTTTAAAGTTTGAAACTTTACACTTTAATGTTGGCTTGTCCCAAAATTAATGATTTATCGTCTCGATCTTTCAGACACTAGAATGACGCTTTACTTTCTCATTGGGTTGAAGGAGGGATGGGGATTCAAAAATGTAATTAGTAATAAAGAAATACAAAATAAAGGTTTCAAATAATTATCTTCTGACATATTAAGCATGCATTTACATGTTTACATCAACAGACATCATTGATCAAAATTCCATCTGACGAACATAGTAGACCTTAAAATTATGTAAAACAGTATACTTCTAAACAGTAATTATTTACGATTTTGTTATTAATTTTTAATTCATATACTTCCAAGGCAGCATAAACATAAGTCAGATAAAATTAACAAGGATAACATTATCTGTTAAATACATCAGCATCTTTTGGAGAAAGTTTCCTTTTATATGAATAAGTTCTTAAACAGCTTTACAATTGATTATTATTTACTGAAATAAAACACTTAGGTTATTAATGTATGAACTTGAACTACATATATAAATATTGTCTACTGCAGTATAATTAATGCAACTTTGTAATTTTATATTTTTAAGAATAATACAAATCACATTAAATAAACATATCACTTAAACTGAAACATATTTCTTTGCCAAATACTGCATGTTTGTCGGAGGTTAAGTCACGTGATTTGGTAGGCGGAGCGATCTTTCGTCTGGCATAAGGTCAATTCTGATGAGCACTAGTATTTTCCAGGGAAAATAAATTACTTTAAATTGAATAAAATAAAAAATTCAACTCAAACTGGTCACAACAAAAAACCTTTGAGCTTCAAAGGTTTAAAGCACAACTGAACTGATTCTTATGATAGCATGAGTTATAAGCCCCACTAAAATGCAAAACAGATTCCCAGATGGGTTCACATGATCATCCTAACAGAACAGCGCTGAAACATTACATGCTTAAAATCACGTACTCTAAATGAATCTTACTCTTAGAATGAATAAAAAAAATTATTAAAAAAATGTTGTTTGCTCCAAACCTGACACTAGTTCTGAATCTAGGTCAGCAAAAGATACAATGTTTCTACAACTGGCTGTTTATCAGGTCCAACAGAACTGAATTGAATTTCTAAAAAAAAATCAAATCCAAAAAAAATTATCATTACACATTACAGTAACATGTAATGGAATAAAATAAAATAAAAAAAATTTAAAACTAACAAACAAACAATTTAATTACATATACATAACAGCATGCATGCAAAAATGCATGCATATATGTCTGTATGTATGTATGTATGTATGTATGTATATATGTATGTATGTAAATATAAAATTAAATTGTGTATATTTGGAATGCCCTGAGAAAGTATGCAAACTTGTATATATATAAATTAATCAAATTGGCCTTACCTCGATGATGATTTTGTTACATTATAATAATATGTATCTTTAAATACATATAATGTCCTTTACAGTGTATGGCATGGTCCTGGTATCTAGCCAATGATATGCAGTTCTTTGTGGTCAGTCCCTTGTTGCTGATTCCTCTCTACTAGTAAGTCCTTTTTCTTCTTATCCAGTCCTTCCAGGGGTATAAGTTGGGCCCTGCTCAGTGAAATTAGTGAAGCCCCATAGTAATCACATCTGTATATCTATAAGTTTGTCCATCAATCTATCCATCCATCCTTCCATCTGTTAATGATTTGGTTTCTTGGATTTAATTTTATCAAAGTTTATAGATGAGTTTCACAGTTGCCAGTAGTCAAATGTTAAGCAGGTTATCTGATTATCTCATTACAAGAAAGCAAGGCTTTAGGTGCGTGCCTTATATATATGTACAAATATATGTACAAAACACAGTCAGGTACGATTATAGCTGAACAGCTCACTTGGCACTGTTGCTGGACATTAATTGTCTTAGTTGAGAGGAAACCTTTAAAAAATAGGATGAAAAATTAAAATAATATAACGGGCATGAATATAAATAACTTCAAATAGATACTAAGTTCTTGATCACATCCCCAAGGCTAATAACTCAAGCAAGTGAGATGTGTATCATTAAAAAATATGTGCAACCTAGTTGGATGTATTATACAAAAATGACCTGTAATGACCTTTCAAGATTGATGATAATATTACATCAACACTAAATTATTTCCTCATTGTAACTTTCATCTTTTGTTTGATTTATTAATTGTGAGCACTTATTGGAATACAGAAAAAGTAATGGTGTTGGCTGCAAGAAACTGAGTTTTTCTGTCAAATCTTTAAGGAAGAATTCATCATTAATGTGGTATAAAGAAGGGTAGGGAAATAAAATTAGCTGAAAGGAAAATTGATTGTCTCAAGAAAACATGAGGGATACAGAGCATAAACAGTCTTTGTGGCTTGCAATATTTTGTATGGACCTGGCTGTGGAGTCACCCTCCCTCTTAATTGAATGTTGTACAAGGTAATAATATGCATAGTAATAAATGAAGTAAAATACTGAAACACTTTATTGTACAAAACATCTGTTGCAAAACCGCTTACAATGAAATATGTTAACATGTTCATATAATGTAGATGGATACATGTAGTCTGTATTTTGTCTATATGGCTAATAATACAGGTAGTCTCTTTGGCTAATAATGCATATAGTCTATATGGCTAATAATACAGATAGTCTCTGTGGCTAATAATACATATAGTCTCTGTGGCTAATAATACAGATAGTCTCTGTGGCTAATAATACAGATAGTCTCTGTGGCTAATAATACATACAGTCTATCTGACTAATAATACATATAGACTATATGGCTAATAATACAGATAGTCTATATGGCTAATAATACAGATAGTCTTTATGGCTAATAATACATATACACCTCTCCCTCGATAACTCGTGCACAATGGGGTCCACAAACATAGACCGCACTATAAGCGAGGGCGCGAGTTACCGAGGGACTTCCAAAAATTGAAAAAAATCTGCTTATACTTTGAGAAAACCACGGGGGGAAGGAAACTGGGCTGTTTAATGACTGAATCCTCATTTTACAATCACATCGATAATAATTGTTAATAATACGCTTTTTCTAATGAAGTTTTTCGTTATTCTGTATAAATAACACTTATTTTCAAAATGTCCAACATGTGAAAAATCATTCCAACTGGTTTTAACTACCATCATGTGTACGTGAAAACATGTGTACTATGTCACTGCTTTTTGTTTTGTTGATTAGTCTGGTTCCTGGATGGGTACTTATATGTATAATGCCAAGTCAGGAGTGAAAGTAGCAGGGAACTACACTAACTGTTGATCCACGACCAAACAAGATTCCTTCTTTTTTTTAAAAAGAGTGACATTTGTGAGACAATCGTCTATGTCGAAACTCAATTTTTGTATTGTTCAATTAGTACAATATAGATGTCATGATTTCACTGGAAGTAACAGTGAAACTTCTTATCATCCTTGAGGATATCTCTAAGTGCCAGTTCAGGAATTCTCGGTAACTTGATTGCCCACAATGGTCCATATCTGTGAAACCAAGCTCTTTTTTTACGAAGTATTCGTTTCACTTGGTTGCCTTGTTATCTTTGATCACAATTATGAATGAGTCAGTTAATTTAATGTAGTTTATGTTACATACACAAAAACATTTTTATAAGTGTTCGATTGATCAAATGAAGTGACTTCACCCAACATACAACCAGAGCCGCTAGATTTCAAGTAGGATGGATTTGCATGCCTTTTAACTTTTCTTTGATTCCACCGCCTTTATTTGATTCAAAAGACATAATTAACATGATAATACAAAGGAGGTCAGCTTTTAATTCAGTGCAACGATACAACAGATACTTCTGCAAGTCAGTTATCAAAACACGGTCAGCACTTAATTAGGTTCTCAAAGAAATGCTTGTGGACATAGCTGTTACAGTAGATTGACATATTTTATGTTTAAATACACATTGCATTTATGATGATTACACTTAAGAGGAACTAAAAGATAGAATTAAAACACAAACTTCACATAATAAAAATTATTTAATTGGCATTTAAATATTAATGTACTGCCTGCACTTGGCGTAAGTGACATTTTCATTGATCAAAATTTCCTTGAATATCTTTAATTACGGTGTGCTAAGAATGTCGTTTGGAAAGAATATGTAACCAGTTATATGACTTCTTATTAAAAGCTGATAATTTCAAAATGTTGATTAAAATTTCCAGGTCCTATCTACCGTTTTTGACCATAAAACGAGCGATATGTTAACATTTCAGTTTCCAATTTGATCAGGATTTTCTTCAAGTTCAATAAAAAAGGATCAATTCTTTTGGGTATTTTCTGGTTTTAAAAAAATGGGATCCATGCCTGACCCCGCATTATAAGCGGGTTCGCAAGTTATCAGAGTGCGAGATATCGAGGGAGTGGTGTAGTCTATATGGCTAATAATACGGATAGTCTCTATGGCTAATAATACATATAGTCTGTATTGCTAATAATGCAGTCTATATGGCTAATAGTACAAATAGTCCATATGGCTAAAATATATATATAGTATATGTGGCTAATAATACAGGTAGTCCATATGGCTAATAATACATATAGTCTCTATGGCTAATAATACAGATAGTCTATATGGCTAATAATACAGATAGTCTATATGGTAAATAATACAGATAGTATATATGGCTAATAATACATATAGTCTCTATGGCTAATAATACAGATAGTCTATATGGCTAATAATACAGATAGTCTTTATGACTAATAATACATATAGTCTATGTGGCTAATAATATAGATAGTCTATGTGTCTAATAATACAGATAGTGTATGTGGCTAATAATACAAATAGAGTATATGGCTAATAATATAGATAGTCTATATGGCAAATGATACAGATAGTCTATAAGGCTAATAATAAATATAGTCTATGTGGCTAATAATACATATAGTCTATATGGCTAATAATACAGATAGTCTCTATGACTAATAATACATATAGTCTATGTGGCTAATAATATAGATAGTCTATGTGGCTAATAATACATATAGTCTATATGGCTAATAATACATATAGTCTCTATGGCTAATAATACAGATAGTCTATATGGCTAATAATACAGATAGTCTCTATGGCTGATAATACACATAGTCTATGTGGCTAATAATACATATAGTCTATATGGCTAATAATACAGATAGTCTCTTTTGCTAATTATACATATAGCCTGTATGGCTAATAATAGTCCATATGGCTACTAATACATATAGTCTATGTGGCTAATAATACATATAGTCTATATGGCTAATAATATATATATTCTGTATGGATAATAATACAGATAGTCTCAATGACTAATAATATGTATAGTCTATATGGCTAATAATACAGATAGTCTCTATTGCTAATAATACATATAGTCTATATGGCTAATAATACAGATAGTCTCTATGGCTAATAATACAGATAGTCTCTATGGCTGATAATACAGATAGTCTATATGGCTAATAATACATATAGTCTCTATGGCTAATAATACAGATAGTCTATGTGGCTAATAATACATATAGTCTCTATGGCTAATAATACATATAGTCTATGTGGCTAATAATACATATAGTCTCTATGGCTAATAATACATATAGTCTATATGGCTAATAATACACATAGTCTATGTGGCTAATAATACATATAGTCTCTATGGCTAATAATACAGATAGTCTCTATGACTAATAATATGTATAGTCTATATGGCTAATATTACAGATAGTCTCTATTGCTAATAATACATATAGTCTATATGGCTAATAATACATACGGTCTCTATGGCTAATAATGCAGATAGTCTATGTGGCTAATAATACATATAGTCTCTATGGCTAATAATACATATAGTCTCTATGGTTAATAATACAGATAGTCTATGTGGCTAATAATACAGATAGTCTATGTGGCTAATAATACATATAGTCTCTATGGCTAATAATACACATAGTCTATATGGCTAATAATACATATAGTCTCTATGGCTAATAATACAGATAGTCTCTATGGCTAATAATACATATAGTCTATATGACTAATAATACAGATAGTCTATATGACTAATAATACAAATAGTCTTTATGGCTAACAATACAGTCTATATGGCTGTTACTAGAAATGTTGCTGATCATTGGAGAAAATGCAACATTATAAACAAAATTAAGGTCAAAAGTAATATTGTAGAATCTGGCATTCCCTTCCATGTACACCTCTGCGCAGAGAGGCTGGACTCTCTTTAGTTAAAAGAGGTGCTGTGAGTCTGTCAGTTTGGACTGCAGAGCATTCTCAAGAAAATGGGGAGTCAATAATGGTTTATATTGGCTCACCTCTACAAAGCAGAGGAGAGCTATTGAACACTGGCATTAGAGTCTACATCTGCATCAATTAAAGCATATACATATGTGCACCCTGACTGAATCGCGACCATTCTTTCTTACTAGGTCCTAGGCAACAGTTGAAACGGATTTCTAGCACCTACCCTTGGGGACAGAGCTAACTTTGTACATATATGTACATTACTTGTGCATTCTTCATTAAGTTTTTGCATTTAGCTCAGGTTTTTTGCATACTGTATAAATACTGTTACACCTGGAATCAAGAGACATGGTGAGGGGATGTATCTTGATGAGTAGTACTACACGCTCATAATAAAAGGTCACTGTGACCCATTTTTGAAATTCATTTTTCTTCCTTATATACATTACCCAATCAAAATACCTTAGGAGAACTACTACTATCTCGCAAGTCCAGCCCTCCCAGAAAACACTTTTAGCTAAAAAGAGCTAAAAGTTATCTGTCCACCTAGGTGGCAGTCAGGCAGAATGATCTCTTCTTTCAGGGATTGGCACCAAATTCCAAGAATAAATCAGTTACTACTTTTGCTTGTGCCAAGAAGCACAAAAAATCTCATCACAAGTGACCTCGCAAATCCTCTACCAAGTTTCTTGAAATCCTACCCACACAAATTGGAAGTTTCTTCACTTCAAAGGACAGTATACTCATTCTATATTTCTTTCTTTCTATAATGACAAAGTTCTGCCTTTACAAATTAAAGTATTTTGCCATCATTTGCTGGTATTTACATACTTGCACCAGTAGCCTGTGTGACTTCACAATAGTTCTAGCTTTAATTTTAATTTATACATGGGTGAGAGTATATAGTGGCTATAGAAAACTTGTAATCTGTGTATAATTTCTACTATGACCAGATACATACAGGTAAATTTTTATACCAATTCTTTAGTGTCTGGGCGCTAAGCTTCACTGATTCAGGCAGTCATTAAGAGCCTTCTAACAGTTAGTATTGTGATTTGATATTGTATATTGATGCTTCATTGCTTTCATTATGCTGTCTTTTAGTACTTTATTAATTTTACCAGTATAGAATGTCATGGGCCTTTTCCAACAGGTAACATTTTCTCATAATGGATAATATAGCACCTAAGTTGTATGGTACCTCAGTTCCCTTTTATGTGCAGGTTTTTGTGTGTTTTATAGAAAACTTGTTTATATTACAATATAGCTTTCTCTCTGGTCAGACAAGTACAGGTCAGTTTTTATATATGGTTTACTCAGCAGCATCCAGCTCATGCAGTGTTACCATAAGCAATACTTGAGTGATTCTTTTATCTGAATAGGCATCTAAACAATTGGCCTTCGTATGGGTAAGCTGGTATTAGAATTGATTTTTGCTTAGTAGTTGGTCCATGTAAGTACTTTAAGTGACACTAGTGATTCTACCTGGTCAGGCAGTCAAATTCACATGCCTATAGGTCATTGCCTTCTGATTGTTTGTTTAGCATCCACTTCTAATTATTAATACTCATGATACTTTTCTACCTGTACAGGTCACATGCATCCCTCTGCAGGTGTTTGTCATAGTGGATAACCCTGCATGGTTTCGTTCAAGTCCAAATCCATTCACTCACTCCACTAAATGTATATAGGACCTGCTTTATTTTGTCTTGCAGATTTAGACCCTGGGCAAGACCTGTCTGATAACAACTCAACATGTGTAATTTTCTCTGGTTGTCATTCCTGCTATACCTGTTGGACTTGCCTTTTATGGACAGAAGTCATAGCTTGAGGGATGAAAACATAGCCTGCACCCAAGGGTTTGTACCACATCATTCCTGGGCAGCGAGATGTATAGCAGTAGCAAGTATCAGTCATAGCCTTTCCTATCAGAATTATGGACTGGATATGTGGATAAACATCCAGTAATCTGTCAAGAACTGGACTACACATGCCAGCCAAGATCCTTCACAACCGCACTTGGTCATATAACTGATCGCAATGGGCCATGATCACAATCAATCATACATTATCAATCACCAGAATGCAAACTTGTCCCAGAAGGAATAAGACTCCAGTTTTTTCCTGACTGAGTGGAGAAGATTTACTATGACAGCCTGGGGATCCAACAGTACTTCCTGGGGACTCAGTATCACATTCAGCTGTCATAACAATGATTATGTGGTCCCAGTGGAGACCTGTCCTTGACAATTGAACCAGCTCTCTCATTCTGCAACCATTTGAGAGAGGTTGCTTCATGAAAGCACTTTGGACTCGCATCATCAGTACCTCTGCAAACACATCCTCAGGCAATCATGATCGCTTCGGATGCGAACACAGAGGACTGGGGGGGAACAATTCTCCTACCTTTTCAGACTGACATTGGAATGCGGCCCTCTCAGGATCATATTTTTTATACCCACATCATTGAAATGGATGTCATTTTTTGAAAGCCTGTCATTGATGGCTGGCCAACCTACACAGGGATTGAGTTTTCATTCTGCCTGATAACTTCACTGTGGTGCCTGATCTCAAACAACAAAGCAGAACAAGTACTTAGACCTTTGTTTTCTTGTTTGGGATTTTCTAATGTGGTTTCAGTTCGACATTTCCTAGGCTGGCTAATATATTGGTGGACTCATATTTTTGCTAGCAGAAACTCGTACAACAGAATGGCCTTTTCATCCCTCACTTTCATATGATACATGTTTGAGGGGATCAACTTATGATGGACATCAGTGACAAGTTGGAATTCCAACTTTCCCAACCTTTGTCACACCACTCCTGGGCCCAAGTGCAGGGCTAATTGCTGCTTCCTATACATTGGAATGGCTGAATGTATACAGTTTCTAAACACCTTGGATTCTGAATGAGATACAGGAACCAAAAGTAACTAAGTGACTCTTCATCCTGATTACTCTACTAAAGTAGAGATTACATGACCAACTGGGTCACTATAGGAAGGTGATGGAATATAATCTCAGTGGTTCACTCTACAGTAAGTTATCTCTAATGGAGACATCCATACCACATTAGCTAACTTCCTAGGCTCTTTGATGAGAAACAGTTAGCACCCATCACAGTTAACCTTACCATTCCACCATCACTAGCACATGGTGCTATCATAGAAGAGAGGATATCACATGAAACAAAGACCTGTGTGATCTTCTGCTTGTTTGGATTCCACCTGGCCAATAGCACTGGACCCTTGCCCAAGTGGACTTTTCATGGGGGTTAATCGGGCTGAACAAGATACCATTTGAACTGCTCTCACAAGCTTAATTAGTTCATCTATCATACAAGTCCTTACTCCTTACTACTTTTACAGTCATGAGGCAAAATCAGCAAAACACTTCTTGGTGGACCAATCTTTTTACAGTTCCATCGTGATCAACAGAACTCATGAAGCACCCCACTTATAAGAGCATCATTGAATCATCTTTCATGCAAGACCTGCTTCCTCATTTACAATAACAATGGCAGGCAGAATCAGCATAATACATGCCTTATCAGTGGACCTGGATTATGTGCAGTTCTGATAAGATGGGTCATTTTCATTCAGGAAGATACATTCTTTCATTGCTAAGAAAAGGCTCCCTTCAGTGGGTAACCAGACTTTTGTAATGAAATCCTGTCTACCCTGGACACTTCAGCTCAAGACCACCTACAAGATCCAGTATGAGCTTTGAAGTGGTAACTTAAAATATCAAGGCCATTGTGCAAGGGAGAAAACGCTTATATTTACCTAACAGGGACAGGATGATATAACAGCAAAGACCCTTTTGTTTTGGATTAAGTGGATTATGCATTCTGCTTTCCTAGGAATATTTCCAGCTGAATGAATTTGTTATGCGTTCTGGATCACAATGATTGAGCAGTTGCCACAAGCATAGCCTTTGTCTGAAACTGTTCTGTCATCATGCATTCTATGGGATGCAGTATTTGAAAAATAATCGGTATCCTCATCCCCTTGTAAAAGAGAGGTGATATTTTTATCTTAATCATAGGCTATATTTAGGCTGTTGTACATCACCTCATATTAATTTTGATGTAAAATTTATCAAGGAATTGATTGGAGAAGGAATTTTTTAGATGATGCTCTGTAAAATGTGCAATATTAACAAAATATTGTTGTGTGTACCCTTTTCCTTCATCTTCTCCTACTAGTAAAAATATTTGTAAAAATAATTATATGACAGATTGGTGGTTAAGCTTGAACACAAGATAATGACTGCTATAGTTTAAATCAAAAGTATTAGTAAAGTTCACATTGTGTCACTAAGAAACAGAATATTAAAGGAATAAATGTGCCTATGTTAAATTAACGAGATCTCTCCAAATGAGGCCAGTTGTTTTGATTGCATGACAATATGGCATTGGCATTCACCTGACTTCATATAGCGGAGTGCAACGCAGGGAACATATGAAGCAGGGAACCAGACTATGAATATATATATATATATATATATATATATATATATATATATATGGAACATTACATA